>JAACJT020000403.1:0-19887 GCA_009936485.2 Gymnarchus niloticus | reverse complement strand
AGGCAAGAGGAAAAGAGGAAGGCCAAAGAGGAGGTTTATGGATGTGGTGAGAGAGGACATGCAGGTGGTTGGTGTGAAGAGCGGATTGCAAAGGACAGGAGGAGATGGAGAAGGTTGATCTGCTGTGGCGACCCCTGATGGAAGCAGCCAAAAGAGAATGATGATTGCTCGGTAATTACTGTGGCATTTCTAAAGGCGAAGGTGTTATGCAGATTGCAAAGGTAACCATTTCAAAAATGGATTAATAAAGGCCGTATTTTTTACAATGTTTATATTTTCATATTTTAAATATATCTAATGATAGTAGTTTTTCATTGTAATGATTTATTTTCAGATTCATTTTACATTTGGTTACTTAATGTAACTGAAGGCTATTTTTGGATATTTTACTAGTTTACGCTTGGTAAAATAGTCAAACAGAAGCATGGTGACTAAAGATTCATCTGGGTAGCTTTGCAGATACTGTAGACATTTAAAGACTGTCTGCATCAGGAATGCACTGTCAGCCCGGGTGATGGCTGGCACTGCTGCCTGACAGATGCTGCTGTGGTGTAATTAACATTGCTTGTGCCATGACAATCCCAGTGCACATGCTGTGTAAAAACACTACAAGTCGATTATGCAGTGAACCAGGTACCTGCACGACCTATATACAGCTGATTGCTCTCTCTTGAGCGAAGGGAAACCAGGTTCATTGGCCTGAAGAACCAGCAATGAGTTGGTCAAAACGTGAGCAGTATATTGACCCAAGGAATCTACTGAACACATTTGATGGGGGGGGGGGTTTGAATAAAACAGAAGACTCTTCTTCCTGCATAGTAAGGAGCTTTCCCTACAGTTAAGGATATTGTTGCATTGTATTTTATAACCTGGACATATGACAGATCAGCAGATAAGTCAGCTTGCTTATCACCTAACTCTGCTGTGCACAGAGACCTGGAAAAAGCACTCTGACCTTAAGTCACTGAATTAGAATCTTTGATGGCAGTTTATCTAAGTTCTTTCTTGAATTTCCAATTTTCCCAGAAAAAAGAGCCAGCTAAATTGTGACCAGAGATTAAATGAAGCTATTGTTTGCTCAAATAGTTATTCCACTGAAATTTCATAGACTCACTGTTAAAGAAGAAATATGTGCTATTTGACTGCTATTTATTTAAATAACAATTTCAGATATACTGCATCACCAGCTGTTTGACACAGATGGCCTGCTTGTAATTTCTACATTTTTGGACATTTGGGAAACAGGCTTGTCAGGGTGGGCATTTGTCAAAAGTGACATGCTCCTTATCAAATAGTGTAGAAGAGGGAGGAGATATGACTTCTTTAACTTCTCTTACATCTTTAATTGCTGTTTGTTTTATAGTATCAGCAAATCCACTGTAAATCAATAAAAAATGGGTTATGCCGCCAGGATAGTGCCTTTAACATTTCTTGACCTTGGAACGTAGTATGAGATTGTAAAGAGATTGTAAAGTTAATGCTTTGATCCACTCCTTGTGTGTATCATTTGTACGTTATCCCATCTTATTCCTATGTTTGGTTTTTTCCCACTAAAAAGATAATCTGTTTAATGGACTGATTTCTCTAAAGTGCTGCTACTTCTTTGTATTTGGTGTCTTGTCCAGGGTGTGGCCTGTACATTCTAAGCCAGGGCCCACTGAGATCTTGCATTGAATAAACAGTAATTGAAAACAGATGCATGCAAACTGGATTTCCATTCTGTCTCCTCAAACGCGGCTAAACTTGGGCTAGACTGGGCTTGGGCTTTTTCTTTGAACTTGTTCAGTTGCATCTGATATGAGAGTCAGGTGTCTAATAGCAATAATATTTAAACTACTGATGTCACTTTTGACTGTTATGTTTTTGCTTTTTATTAATCATTTTTTTTATACACGAAGCCATTTAAAGTGCGCCAATCAAGATTACAACAGTTAGACCTTTTGAATCAGCAACTAGTGAGTTACCAGGTATTAAGTAAAATGTTACTTGATTATTTTAGCAGTAACAAAACCAGATTCCTGCACAGTCATAGATGTTATTGCCAACTGAGATGCAGGTAGTACTGTGGCCTCCCACCTTCATGGATGTTGATTGTAAGTCTGGTTCTTTGTGTGTGGAGTTTGCTTGTTCTAACCATCTTTACATTTAAATTCTGTCTGTAGTTTCCTCCCATAATTGGGAAATATGCTTATGTAGTTAGCATGGGCAGGATCATGATGCCGACAATGTGGGACGCTCTTTCAGGCAAATTTGTTTAATCGACACCTAACCAGACCAGCCAATTTACAACAAACTATACCATTATGAACAGTACCAAACCTGAACCCTACAAACATGAGGTAAGGGATGACTCATAGTACACTTCACAGCCCGGATTGCCACTTCATACACAGGAGGAGTTGTACAATTAAATAGCACACATTAAATTCACAACTAAAGCACATAACTAAATTTATCAAAACATGACTACAACAATGATGCATAAAAAATACACACTTCAACTATACACAACATTGATGCATTCTGGGAGTGCATGCTGGGAGTAGTACCGCCATCTCCCAAACTGGACCCCAACAATACAGCTGGTAAACTGGCATCTTTAAATTGGCCATAGTGGATATTTTACTGCAGGCTGGCATCTTGTACAGGGTATTTCCTGCCTTATTCCCCATGCTTCCTTAGCATAGGCTCAGTGATCACCATGACCCTATAGTGCATAAACAGATACAAAAGATGGATGGGTGGTCTGAAATGCTCTGTATGAATTTTAGGTCAATAAACATATACTTTTAAATATAGTTTAATCTCTAAAGTTTGTTAGTTATGCCTTTCAACCTCTATCTTTATCTTTTATTTGTAATCCTTCCTACTAGTAGAGTCTGGATAGCCATAGGAAGACAATTATACTCATCTAAGAGACTAGCCTAAGAGAAAGTTTCAAAGGCCTGATCCTAATCTGTTGCTGTCTTACGTTAAGTACAATATCAAAGATTATTTTAAAGCTTCTCAGTTATAATAAACAGTTATGCCTTTTTAAAGTCTCTTGCACACGCCTCTGTTTTTGATCCTTTCAGGAGATAATGATAGCAGAAATGAAGTTTAGTAAGGAAGTATGTTTACTTCATTTGTAACTTCTTTGTTCAAACAGCAAAACAATAAACCTTTTGTAGACCACCATTATATGCATGTAAAATTGAGTCATGGCACCAGTGTAACCAAAACTTTATTGGTTACCAATCAAACATACTGTCCATAGAGCTACATTTTCCCTAGTTGCTGCTGGAATCGTCAAAAACGTCTCTACATAAAACATTTTATGTGGTGTCTTTTGACCATTATGAACACTTTGAATGTTTGCTCTAACTGTATGACTTTTGTCAATTTTGACAGTTACTGGACTTTGCTGTCTGATTTTGTGTTTAGCATTGTGAACTTTAGTCAGATTTGTTGCTTGTGTTACAAAGTACAGTAGGAGTACCTTAAAGAGGTGTGGTGTAAAATAAAATACATGTTTACAATTTTCTTAAGGTGCATGTCTGCCAAAAAATATGAAAATTGGCTCAGGATCAACAAAGTTTTTTTTTTTTTTAATAGTGTATAACCATAAAGAAGATAGTAGAAGAGTCTGTGTTTTAAGTATTAAGTGACTTACACTGTGTTACCATTTATCTATAAACTGAATGTTTTACTGACATACTGTATGTCTGATTAAAGCTAGAACACCAAGCATACTTTTAAGACTTGAGCTTCAATTTCTATCTCACCGCTCTCTCAGACTTTCATTTTTGTGCTACCTAGTCCACCATTTATCCATGGTTATTAAAGTTGTGTGATGCGCTTTCTTAAACACAAACAAAGTTGCAGTGGCTGAAGAAGGTGGGATCTGCACAACCATGAATGGTTGGAGGAGCATGACAGTGACTACAGCTTACTATCCTGGCCACCGTGTTGGCCAGATGTCAATTCTATTGAACATCTGTGGGATTAACTTTTATGGACAAGTTCAGGATTTAGAACCACTGTGGACTCTTGATGCTCTGTGGGAAGCTCTGGTATCAGCATCCCTAGTACAGCAGGGTGCAGCATCCCTGTAGCCTCATTGAATCAATGCCTGGCTGCAAAGTTGGAATATTGGCGGCATTTGGAGGTCATGAAACCTACTAAGAGGGCTGTATTTTTGTAGCCTGATGTCATTGTCATATTCCTCAAACCATTTTCGCACTATCCTAGTGACATAGCAAGGGGATTTATCCTGCTAGAATTGACCCATGTTATCGTGGTAGATATTCATCATGAAGGGGTGAACCTATTCACCAGGATGGGCAAGTAACCTAGAGTGATCAGTAGAAGTGCTTCTGGTCAGTATGTACCTGTCCTTTTATATCACCTTTCACATTTGCATCTTTATAGGTTTGCCATCTGACTGCGGGCTAAGTACTGTTTTGGCTCATCGGTGTATATGACACTTACTGTAAATGTAGCAGTATGCAATTTGTTATAAAAGAAATCTGCTGCCCTTTTACTCAATCACATGAAAGCTATCAAAACTCCTGATTTAAAAATAAATGAATTAATATAATGTACTTCATGGGGGAGTGATGGCTCAGTGGTTAGCACGGTGGCCTCATACATCAAAGGATAGGGTTTGAACCGTGCCTCTGCTCTGTGTGTGCAGAGTTTACATATCAAAAGACGTTCTGCTAGCCTAACTGGCGTCTTTGAATAGCCTGTGGAGTGCGAGTGTGTATGTGCCCTCCGATGGACTGGCATTCCATCTACAAGGTACCCCAGTTTTGTACCCTAAGTTGCCTCCTGTGACCCTGACCGGGATAGGTGATTAAAAGATGAATGGGTGTATTTCATCCACTTTCTATGATGATATGCACTGGTTACTGATTTTTCTGATTTATATTTGTTGTTGGGCTTTGCTCAGACAGCTATTAAAAACACTAAATTGCACATTAGGTTGTGTTTTTTATTATGCTTGACTTGAATATTTTATATCACTCAGTCAATATTTCTAATGACTTGCACAGAATAAAAAGAAAAACATTTTGTTCATTAATTCATTGTTCTGGCCAAATAGTGCATTAAAGGAACAGGTGGCCCACCCATGAGGAGGAAAAGGAAATTATGTTTGAAAACACTTGAAATAGTGAAAAGCAAAATGTTGTGTTATTGTGTGCATTGGATGATTTGACAGTTGTCAGGCTGTTGCCTGTGAAATTGGCCAAATTTGCATCATATTAAATATTGCACACATAACACGTTGCTCTACTTAATTCAGCTAAAAAATGGTGGAATACATCATTGCAGACAAGTATGAAGTAAAGATATCTCATGTTTTGTCTGGTCAAATTAGGTTGATAGATGGATAGATGGATGGATGGATCCTTTAATGTCCCCGTAGGGAAATTTGGCTTGGACTCCACAAAGCTTGACCCAGTAACATAAAAACATACAACACCAACAGCATAGACATTACAATAACCCAAAGGTACAAGAAATGTGAACAAACGTAGACAAATCTAGATACTCACTTTATTCCATTTGTTAATATACATCCTTTCCTGCATGTCAGGCCTGCAACATGTTCAAAAAAAGTTGGGACGGTGGCAATTTAGGGCTAGTAATGAGGTAAAAAAATTAAATAACGATGTGATTTCAAACAGGTGAAGTCAACAAGTGATTGTAATAATGATTTGGTACAAAAGCAGTATCCATGAAAGGCTGAGTCTTTAAGGAGCAAAGATGGGCAGAGGATCTCCAGTTTGTCAACAAATGCATGAGAAAATTATTTAAATGTTTGAAAACAATGTTCCTCAAAGAAAGCCTAGAAGGGATTTGCATATTTCTCCCTTAGCAGTTCATAGTATCATTAAACAATTCAAGGAATCTGGAGGAATTTCAGTGCATAAAGGGCAAGGGCACAAGCCTAAGCTGAACACCCGTGATCTCCGATCCCTCAGACGGCAATGCATCAAGAACTGTCATTCATCTGTAGCTGATATAACCACATGGGCAAGGGATTACTTTGGCAAACCTTTGTCAAGCACTGCAGTATGGAGTTACGTTCACAAATGACACATAACTTTACTGTGCAAAAAAGAAACCTTATGTTAACCATGTCCAGAAATGGTGTCTACTTCTCTGGGCTTGGAGGCATCTGGGATAGATCATCACACATTGGAAACATGGATTGTGGTCAAATTAATCAGTATTCCAGATCTTTTTTGGAAAAAGTGGATGCTATGTGCTCCGGACCAAAGACAAAAAGGACCATCCAGACTGTTATCAGCAACAAGTCCAAAAGCCAGGGTCTGTTATGGTATGGGGTTGTGTCAGTGCCCTTGGCAAAGGTAATTTATACTTCTGTGATGGCAGCATTAATGCAGAAAAGTACATTGTGATTTTAGAGCAACATATGCTGCCTTCAAGACATTTTTTTCCAGGGACGTCCATGCATTTTTCAACAAAACAATGCAAAACCACATTCTGCACACATTACAAAGGCATAGCTGCGGAAGAAGAGGGTACCGATACTGGACTGGGCTGCCTGCAGTCCTGACCTGTTCCCAATAGAGAATGTGCAGAGAATTTTGAAACGAAAAATGCAACACCGACCCTGTACTGTTGCACACCTTAAGAAGTGTTTGGAGGAAGAATGGGACAAAATATCACCTGAAATGCTTCGTTGCTTGGTATCCTCAGTGCCAAAACATCTCTTAAGTGTTGTGAGAACGAGTGGCAACATTACAAATTGGTAAATGCTTTACCGTCCCAACTTTTTTTTGTAATGTGCTGCATGCCTGAGATGCAGGAATTGACATATATGTATCATGTATCATTAACAAATGAAATTGACCAGACAAAACATGAACTATCTTGGTTTCATTCTGTCTGCAATGAAATAAAAGTCAAACTAAATTTAAGAATCTCTGCATTTTCTTATTTGCATTTTCCATACTGTCCCAACTTTTTCTGATTTAGGGTTGTAATATTACAGAAGTATGCGGTCCTGTATTCATCTAAATCTTTATTTTTATTTGCCACTTGCATTTTCATACCAGGTACCATCTGTCTACTCCATTAATGTTGGTTACCTTGGAAACAAGCATACATTTGTTTGCATTTTTCGTAACTGACTTGATAATGCTATATAGACAAATGGAGAATGGAGACGAAAGCATAGGAAAGGGACTGAGTGAAGGAAAGACATGCTAGTAGTATATAATTCCAGTACCAGTGAAGAAAAATTAGCAGGAATATTAAGAAATAAATTAAAAGGTCACATAAAGTCATTTTCATGAAGGTTCATTTCATTTTACTGCTTGACCACCCCATAGAACAATGTACCTATTAAATTTATACCTCTGATTTTTTTCGATTGGTACAGTTAAACCTTACCAGTGTTTTAGGTAGCTAGTTGTTTGTAGTAAATGTTACACAATTTGCTTGCTTTTTGGACACTCCCAGGAGTTTCACATCCCCTGCAAAGCTGTTGTATTTTACCTTGCTCAGAGCTGCAAAAATTGTTACCGTGAGACAACACAGCTTTAAAAATGCTTCAAACAATCAGAACCCAAGGAGTAACATTTTGCATAATCCACCTATAACCATTAACTCTGTATAGGGTTGCAATGAGCTTGCAGTCTTTCCCAGGAAGCACATATTTAATATAAAATCAAACATAAATATTATGTCTCTAACTTTATAGTAGTTAAAGAGCTCTGAAGCTGTGTGAGGATGAAATGAGACAAAGAGCTTAAAACACCAAATGAGAGAAAAGTGCTCTCATCAGGTCAGGTCAGGTCAAGAGCATGCAGTGGTACAGTGCTTTGCTGCGCCCACCACATGACAAAACACCTCGGGATCCCAGTTAGCAACCCCCCAGGCCGACACACGGTCCAGTCCCACCCTTCAGAAATGGCCGTCTATTTGCTGCAGCCAGGTGTTACATGGGCGTCTCCTTAGCCTAATCCAGCCATTCGGGTCCTCAGCAATGAGGCAATCGTGCCACGTAGCCGTAGTGCCATAACTGATGCTCCCTCACAATGCAGGCAATGTGTCTCATTCGGGACTCCCCGAGCAACCGCCTGTTCGACACAAAGTCAAACCAGTGGTACGCAAAGACTCTCCAAAGAGACACAGTACCAAAGGAGTCCAGTCTTCATCTCAGGTCACTGAATAGCGTCCATGTCTCGCAGACATACAGCAAAATAGGGAGCACCAGGACTCTAAAGATTTGGACTTTCATCCTCTTACAAAGATATCAGGAGCCCCCCACACCCCTTTCCAGTGACCTCATGACCTCCTATGCTCTCCCAATCCATCTACTGACTTCATAGGAAGAGTCACCAGAGACATGAATGTCACTGCCGAGGTAAGCAAACCTCTTGACATGGTCGACACTCTGTGCACAGACAGACACGCTGCTGATGGCAGTGCCCAAGAGGTCATCAAAGGCCTGGATCTTGGTTTTTATCCAGGACACTCACAAGTACAGACACTCAGACTCCTCACTCAGTCTCTTGAGAACCCCGATCAGAGCCTCCATTGACTCCACTAAGATCATAGCATCGTCGGCAAAGTCAAGACTGGTGAATCTTTCTTCACCTACAGATGCCCCACAGCCGATGGACCCCATGACCCTGCTCAACACCCAGTCCATGCAAGCATTGAACAGAATAGGAGCAAGAACACACCCCTGTCGAACCCTCCCACAACTGGGAAGAACGCAGAGGTTCTGCCTCCACTCTGCACAGCACTCACAGTACCAGTATACAGGCCAGCCATGATGTCCAGCAACTTCAGGGGGATCCTGTGAAGTCTCAGGATGTCCCACAGAGAAGCTCGATCAACTGAGTTAAACACTTTATGAAAATCGACAAAGGCTGCAAAGAAACTCTGCCGATATTCACGTTTGTGGTCGATGAGAACCTTCAGTGCCAGGATAGGGTTGATGGTGCACTTCTGAGGCATAAAACCAGACTGCTCGGGTCGCTGGTAGGCGAGCAAGTGATCATGGATCCTATTGAGGATGACCCTAGCGAGGACCTTGCCTGGGACTGAGAGCAGTGTTATTCCCCTGTAGTTGCTGCAATCCCGGTGATCACCCTTTCCTTTCCACATAGGGACAACTAGTTCTGTTTTCCAGTCGGTTGGGATGATGCCCGTCTCCCAAATGGAAGAAAAGATTGTTTGCAATGCCAGGAGGACAGCCTTACCACCAGCCTAGAGAAGTTCACCCCGGATACCACAGATCCCTGCAGCCATCCCTACCCTCAGCTGGTTCACCACCTGTGCAATCTCAGTGAAATTGGGTGGTTCACAGCTAATCGAAGGATCAGCCACAAGAACCATGGACCCAGAGATGTCCAACGTCCTAGGCGGAGGATCAGCTTTAAACAACTGCTCAAGGTAGCCAGCCCAGCGAGTCACAACTGCAGTGTCATTTGTAAGTACTGTTCCATCACCCACCCTGACTGCAACTCTCCAAGGAACAGATTTGAGCATGCGTAATGCTTTGATTTCCTTTGCCGCACCACCAGTATTGGAGCACCAAGTCCAACACTGCTGCTCAGGGTGCTGGAACCAGGATCTAGAGATCCACAGCCCCTGACCTTTTGCAAAGTCAAGGAATATGGACCTACTTTCACCACGGTCACCAGACCCATGGGGACCAACACAATCCTCATAGCGAACCCTGTCAGTGCCAGTCACCCATGACCAGAGGAGTGTCACCACATGGGCACCCATCAACCACCAAGCGAAGTTGCAAATAAAATGTCTCTCTTACCGAGTCATCACTCAGCACGGTCGGAGCATACACTGAGACAACAGACAAGACACCCAGAGAATGCCCTAATCTGAGTCTCATAATACGCTCGTTGAAAGGAGTGACATTGGACACCATTGGGAGGAGCCAATCCGCCACAGCAACAGCTATTCCCTGAGTATGGCAGCCATCAGAGCAACCAGACCAATAACAGGTGTACCCACCTACAGAAATCCAGCCACTCTCTGGTCTGCGTACCTCATGGCGTGCCACCACCGAAATGTGGAATTTATGAAGGTCCTCCGACAGCAGAGGAAGATGGTCATGATGCCGGAGATACAAGAAGTTCCACGCACCTACCTGGATGGGCCATCTCAAATTAAGACCCGAGAGCTGCCGTTCAGCGGGCAACGCCTCAGCACCACACCAGTTGCGATCCCCAGCAGGCCTGACCCCATTGGCTCTCTGGCAGTTTCGGCTCTCATCAAATATTATAAAAATTCAATGACCTCACACTCTATTGTTGTTTCACAGGAAATTTTTTTTTTCAATAATAAAAAACATATAAGAAACCCACTGTTTCCTAAACTGAATTAAGAATGTCTTGTGGTATTAACACAACATGCCTAAGATATAGCAGCGGCAGGGCCACTTAACATGCTCCACATGCTAATGTTACCCACAACCAAATCCACTAGGCTAGCTAGTGAACTTTATCTACGTATAATTTGGTGCATTTGATGGAACAACATGAAAGGCACATTACATAACTAACAGGTTTAACTATGGTGGCACTGGAGTGCAAAACACAAAAATACAAAAAAACAAAAACAAGCAGTCCTGAGGTGCAAAGGCAGCAACAAATTATGAAAGTACATCATCAGCTACCCCATCTTTGGCATCTCCATATTTTTTGGAAGACTTCAGGAATAGGTGCAATGCGCATCATAATTGGCTGTTTGGCCTGGTAAGTTCTCCTGAAATTATTATAGTGTTATTTTAGTATGACAATAAAGTAGAATTCTGTCAGTTTAACCTATATTCTAACATAAGACTGGTTTTGGGTTTTACCTGTGTACAGTACCTCATTTCCTTGTTTAGTTCCGCCTTTGCCTTGATTACCCTCATGAGGCTCACCTGGTTCCTTTGTTACTTAAGCCTTAGATCTCCTCTTGTCTGGGTCAGGTGTTTATTGCTTTGTTGCTGTTCTGTTCAGTTTTGTTGGTCTGTTTGGTTTCCCTAGTTTGGATAGAACCATTTAGGATTGTTTATGTAGTCTGTACCCCGCCTCTCACCCAAAGTCAGCTGGGATCAGCTCCAGCTTCCCTGCGACCCTGACGGATAAGCGGTATAGATAACGGATGGATGGATGGATGGATGGATGGATGGATGGATGGATGTAGATTGTGAAGGGCATTACCATTCCTGACTGCTAATGCCCAAGTCATGTCTGTTTGTCTTGTGCCTAACGGTTCTGGCGTTGTCTTGTCCAGTTTAGCTTTGGTGTTCATTCCCTTGTGTTCAGGTAAAAAGCCTTTGTTTATCATTAAACCCTTGTTTGCACTTTCACTTACACTTGTGTCCTCACCATCTTTGGGTCATGGCCCCATTTTTCCAGAATGCAGCGGGACATAACAGTTATTGTGCACATACCTAAAGTTAGCTTAGTAAGTACTAAAGATGCTAGTAAGGGCAAATGACACATTGTAGTCATTATGAAAGGTTAAAAATATATCCACATTTATTATTAAGTGTTGGTCCAGAGTGTATAGTCAACCCACCTCAATAGCATGGATAACACAAGGCGCTTTTATGAAATATTCAGACGATGATTCAGGATTCTCTACTAAGAGACATCGAGGAATGCTATTTGACACTGATAAAAAATGATAGGTTGTCTCCTTTTGTCTGATGAATGGTACAATGACAGAAAAAATGCTGTAGGCTAGAAATAAACTCTCAGAACCTGAGTGGTCAAATCAGAATTTTTTTATTTTTCATCCATCCTAGATGATGCTGGAATGCCATTCTGCAGCATTCCGGCCCAGGTTAACTCCTGCTGTCATCTGAAAATCGATGGCGAATACAGAGGCTGTATTTACAAAGGTGTTCAAGAAGGGCTTAAGTTGCTGTTACTTCCAATGCAATATGCAGGTTCCTGCTGCAGCAGTTGTACCACCTTTTTGTAGCTGGTGTGATCTTTACTGTTTTATGCAGCGGCAATAGCCTTACAGAGATTTCAGAGGCAAATAAATTAAACAAACTGATCAGGAAGGCTGCTTCTGTTTTGGGAATAGCGCTAGATTCCTCAGAAACAGTCCTAAAGGAAAGGGCAATTAATAAGCTACTTAGCATCATTGACATTGAATCACACCCACTGCATAATCCCTTGACCAAACAAAAGAGCAGATTCAGCAGTAGACTCATTCTTTTTTGCTGTTCCTAGGAATGCAAGCTGAGGTCTTTTCTGCCCGCTGCCTTCAGAGTCTACAATGAATCTCTCACCTGACCTCACTTACACTGCCTGTACTGCAAAGATCTTTTTTACACCTCGCTCTACGCACACTGCACTTTGCTGTCATTTCTTGTTGTTTCTGTCTGTTAACGTTGTGCCCTCTTATGTGTCCAGTTTGCCTATTAATTGCTGCCGTAATCAACATCAGTAAAGTTTCTGTCTGTCTGTCTGACTGGTCATCCATCTGGGTGACTATTAATTAACATTTTCATGTTACTCTACTCTACTGGCTTGTTCATCTTGGTTAGCCTACGGTTAGTTTTATGCTGATAATCCTACTGACAGTAGGACAGTGAGACTCTGATGAGGCCTTGATATGATTAAAATTCATAACATGTTGATATACTGAAGATATCCTTGTTTACATATTAGTCTCAGATACCATGCTAAACTTGGTGTTGATAAATATTTAACTTCTTGTAGAAATCATGAAATGTAAAAAATCTAAATCTGAAAATGAATTTTGCAATTAACTTGACAAATGTACACTGCAGGTACCCTGTCGATACCATTAGAAGACTGACATGGTTCCTGTTCCATGTGTGAAGTGCAATATAAATAGTTGTTCTTATAGTGTTATTAGTGATAAAAAGAAATCAAAAGAAATCGTCTTTCACTCCAGACTTTCCGGTTACTCACAATGTATGCAAAATTTACAAGTGTATGTGAGCTAAAGTATTTATTAAATGGATCCAAGCAACCAAATCTAATACAGCTAAGCACAATTTGATACAATGCAATTAAACTGGTCTAAGGTTTGCAAAACTTTACACTCACAATGTGAGACAAGTTTCAGATAATGGTGTCACACATCAGTGTTTGGCAAAACTTTTAAGGAAAGTGGAAAACTTGGAATAGCCAATCAGAAAAGAGATGTATGTTGATGTAATGGTGTGTGGGAATGGGAGGGCAAAGACACACCCATAGACACACACACTCAGCATGGCAGAGCAGATTTACAAAAATGATTATGACTAGGGTTATACCAGTAAGAAAGCTGTGGTTCAAATTGTATAGCTGATAATATCATCGATGGGCCCTTGAGCAAGGTCCTTAACCTCAAAAGTGTTTAATGTATGCCTACTCTGTGACATAGCTTCATTAGTGTATGTCACTTTGGACAAACCATTTGCTACTGTAAATCTATCAGTGTAAGTGCAATCTTTGAGTTACAACTAACATTATCTATTAAATGCAGCAACTGCATTCTATTAACTGCCACAGTTGAAGCAGCCTTTCTTAACATGTTATCACAGTAATTCAAACTTCCAGTAAAACTGAACTTTATCGATATCTGTATACTGTAGATGGAGCCCTTGCTTCATTAACCCTTGACCTGGTTGCTCTGTTTAAGAAAGAATATACACAATGTAGGCCTACTGGTTATACTTGTGAACCATAAAAAGTGTCACACAAAGCAGGGCACAAGTGGCATTCAACAACGTTGGAGTCAAGTCCACACAATGTTTTTTTATTCTCCATTATGACTGCAAAAACGCAAAAGACTAATGAAGATCTTGAAAAATAAACAGCACAGTGTTAATACACTATTGTGATTGATAGTTTGAACAACTAGAAATCTAGAAACATTTTACTTTGCGTGCTACTGTCCCTGTTGACTCACAAAATGTCATTTTGCTTGTGTTGTTAAATAGCTTTACTTAGTCATGACAAAAAGCTCGTTTCTTATAAGTCAGGATCGCAGCCCTATTTGACTTTTTAATCTCTAGGTACAGAAAGTTTAGTTTAAGTCAACAGTACTTCAACTTCTAAATACATGAACCGTAACTTTAATAGTCATGTAAAACTTTAATCTGAACTGAAAAACAGCAGCAATGTTATAGCTATCTCACATAAGCTCTCCAAATGACTTGGTGTGGATCACAAACTTAATTCCAATTTAAGTCTGTTGTCTTAAATTAATTAAAACATGAATGTTATACAATTATATTAGCATCATAATTCTGAGAGCTAATGCCAGCCAAATTGTTTAGCTGACTAACGAGGCTTAAACCTGTACATGACTACACGCTGCCATTTCTTTTGGGTGGACAGTCTTAAGATGCTTTAGTGTTAGTGAAATTGTTTCATTATAAGCCAATGTTTTATTGCAAACTTTACATTGTTTTTTCCCTTCTACAAAGTAAAATACTGCCAGACTACTGATGTGCAGGGTGAATAGAAAAGCATTTTTTCAGACACCGAAAGCACTATACTCCATTCTGCATGGTCTATTTGCTCATTGGTGTGGGCAGACTTCAGCTGAATCAATTTCACTGTGTAGTTTTGGGACTGACTCTCAATTTCCAATGCCTGGAATATGAGGATTAACTCCCAGCCCTTCCAAACACAGTAAATGCACGGTATATAAAAAGAAATATTGTTATGTTGAAGAAAAAATAACTGCATCACAATTTGTGATACAAGTGAACTTGCAGCTTATCTAGAAAAAATATTAGAATGACACAGAGGAAGCTGACAATTAATAGAGAACCTTCTTCATCGATGCCACATGAAGCTTGTTCTCAAGTAGCTGAGATGTTTAATGTTAACATTTAACATTGATGTTTAACTATCAATGTTACCACAAGGACTTACCTCTTATTCAGCAGAGTTGGCGGTCTTCTTTTGAGCTCTGAAATAAATGGCACCATCAATTCAACATTTTTGTACCTCCTATAAGCAAATGCTCTGGCAATTTTGGTGTTCACCACCTGCAGATTTTTCCTGATAGAGACCTCAGACAGGTGTTCAATCATCTATTCTTCAAGACTGTCCTTGCTTTCTCCTTTTGGGTGGTCAGTTCACTTCTGCTGTGTGTGGTATGCTAACATTGTTTGAATGTCCTTCACCTTGTTTTCCCTTCATGACACTGATTTCCAACTGTGTATCGCATAACACTCATTTATACATGTTTATACCTTTTTAAATTAATTAAATTTATTTGATTAAACTTCAAAAAAAAAAAAAAAAGCTATGTAAAATTGGTCTTCAATGCTTCTGAATGATGCATTGTTTAGGTCACAGTGATCTGTTGTTTTATTCTATGCTATTCTATTATTCCTGCAAGGCTTGTTAGAGTGATCTCTAAGCCTGAGATATATCCAGAAATCTCTTAAAGTTATTGTTATCAGGCCAGCTTTTAAGAGACCAATTCTTGAACCTAGTGATGTAGCAAATTACATACTTATCTCTAATCTATTTAGTCATACTGACTTCAATTAAAGATTTTGGGGAAAAAAAAAAAAAAAAACACTTGCTAAGTACCATCTTCCTATAGAGAATAATTACGTGAATGGATTATTTCAGTTTAGCACCATATCACAGTATGGAAACTGCATTAATAAATATGACACAAATTAATTAACTAAATTACTACACGGGACAACTACATCCACATAGATGATAATTATAGTGAAGACAGCACACAATGCAACTATAATTTACAAACCCCAGTGTATGCTGTGAGTGTAGCCTGGAAGTAGCACTGGCTTGGTTTGGCACAATAGTTAGTCATAATTAGCAACATGCTAAGTAAATTGTATTTATTACAAAAAAAGCTATATGGTATAAATAAGTTTTTATGAATTCTTCATTATCATCCAAGGTCAGATGTCATGTGGAAGGATAAAGAAAAGAGAGAGCAGAAGAGCAAAAAGGCAGAAAGTATAAAGGAGTGAGAGGCAAAGTTCAAAAAAGAAAACTGCCTCTAAAATGTTTTAGTATTCAGCAGAAGTAAAGTGCAACACCTTACAAAAGAGGGTGTGCTACAAGTTGAGGGAAAATGGCTTTGAAGACACCACCCCCCAAAATTATGCTATGGACTACTGGTAAAAGTGACAGCCACTAATGCTCTGTACATCTGTAATATTCCATTATAAGATGATTCTTGTTTTGTTGTTCCCTACACCTCCTCTTTTTTCAGTTGAATTCTCCTTCTCTATGCCATTTATCTTACCTGACTGTCCTCTTTAGGATTATCACACTCAGTCTATTAAAGGAGTAGTCCCACAGCTTAGAAAAACATATTTTAAAAATAAATAAGAGCCTGCCGTGTTCACCTTCAGTGATGGATCTGACTTTTGAGCACAAGTATTTGCCACCATATAACCGCCCCCTCCCATTCTCTTGCCCTACCTTAGTGATAAGCTGTTTGTCTTTGTTCTTTCCTCATCTCTGTTTCCTTGTCTCTCCTCTCTTCCCATTTTATCACCTATTTCTCAGTTCAGAGATAAGCCTTCCTCTGCCCTTCATCCGCCTTTTTCCACATTGTTTAGAGATAAGATTTATTCTCCCCAGTGACGTCCTGGTATCAGTACTGATGTTTCCCCATCAGTAATGTCAACCTCTCTTTGCTGTCTGCTACTGCTAGGTCATTTTAGCTACAGTAGTGAATAAACAGGTATGCTGAGGAGGGGTTCAGCAACCTTTGACTGTGTAGTCCATGATAAAAGGGACTGTGACACTATTGTATTGATCATGCATTCCTAAAACCCTGTTCTGCTTTACGTCGTAATTCCCTCCTTGCTAAGTTGTCATTTTGAATTAGTCTGATACGCATATGTAGTACTTAAAAATCTTGAACTGTTACACAATATTTGCCTTGAGTAAAGAGCTACAAATAGCTAACTACTAAACCTTAATACTTTACTCCTGAAGCATGGCACAGGTATGAGAGGCTGTAATGAATTCCCACAGTGACAGTAGGAGGGAAATTTGACCACGAGGGAAATTTGATCATTCCTCAACAGAATTTAATATGAAAGCATCTTCTTCTAAATCTCCATCTTGCATCCACTATTCTTGGTGAAGTTTGCAGTCCTGATGCTTAGAAAGTTTCCAGCGCTTCCTCATGACAAGACGGTGTGGGGGAAATTATTGATTTTGATTATGATTAATGCTTGATCTTATTAATTCATGGTAGTTATAGAATAATAACTTTAGACTTACTTAGAAGGAGACAAAGTTTATGTGCAAAATATGTTGTTATAATATGACACTACGTGGTCAAAATGAAATCTGCCAGGACAAACTTTTGGTGAACAGGTCTGTAGGGAGGGTCCAGACAAATTATGCTACAACAAAGGCCCCTACAGAAAGATAATAAAGTCCACCCTGTCCAGAATAGAGTTACCATGATCCACCACTGGAGCCAGGTCTGGGAGTGGTGTTCACTATTTTGGTGGCTGGGCCACCCATGTAATTCAGCCAGGCTTAACTCAAAAAGACTGCATGGAGCCATCTTATAGGCTCGCCACTCACAAGATGAGATGTTGGGATTAAAGAGAAATTTTATATAATAAATTCTGACTTCTGGAATTTGGTTTTGAGGGAGAGGTATATTTGAAGCAAATGACATACTGAGTGACACAAAAAGAGAACAATGGGAAGCACTTTTCACAGCATTGAGTTGATGGTTTTTCATTTCTGCAGGCAAAGCTGATCCGCCACTGAGTGTTAGATCCATTTTTATTTTGGATGAGGTGTTTTGTTTCAATGGGGCAGCATGGTGGCTTGTACCTCCAGGGTTGGGGGTTCCTCCAGAGTTGGGGGTTCAAATCCTGACTCTGAGTTGCGTGTGTGGAGTATGCAACTTCTCCAAATGCAGATTTTGTCTGGATACTCCAATTTCCTCCCGCAATCCAAAGACATGTGTTGTAGACTAATTGACATATGTAAATTGATCATTAGATATGTGTGTGTGAGAAAGAGACTGTGCCCTGCGATGGGTTGGCACCCCATTCAAGGTGTCTCCACCTTGTGCCCTAGGCTGCAATGGATAGGCTCAAGGCACCCCCGCACACATGAATAGGATAAAGAGGTTTGGAAAATCAATGGATGGGTGTCTTATTTCAATCTTTTAGAGCAGACAGTTCATGAAATGATAATCACCATAAGATGACAGCATGCCATTCAAGAATAGATGAGGTACAGTATAAAAATTCTTGAGAGTCCCAGTTAAATTAGCAGAACATTGAGCCATAAAAAGGCCATTGCAGGACACATGCAGACAGAACAAAGGGGAGATTTGAACCCCCAACCATAGAGGTGTGAGGCAACAGTGCTAACCAATGAGGCACCATGCTTGTACCTAAGCTGTTTAAAGTAATGAGTCTTTCAGCTGCAATCTGATTAAATCAGAGGAAGATTATTTGTGTTCATATGTACTGTATATCCCCCATCCATATTTCAACAACTTAAAGCCTTTTCATACTTCACACACTTATACACGCAGTACATGCCACGCTGACAATATAATGTCATTTTGATTTAATTGTGGACATATGCAAGCGGATGTAGAGGTGACTGTGTGCAGGCCAAAATTCCCATCTGTGCAGTCAAATGTGGGTCTGTTGTGCATGTTTTACAATCAATGCTATTTACGCACAGATATTGTTAGACAATTAAACATGCATGTGTCGTGTGAATGAAAAGAATCACGTAGCAAAGTATGAACACAGTTGCAACTATCATGCTTGGCCACAAAAATATGTGCCTCTGAGTGCAGAGAAAAATGCCCAGGCCATTATCCTGGAGAGAGTTGTGGGGGGACCTAGAGCCTATTTGAGGCAGAAAATGGAACTGGGGTATACCCTGAGGGGGATGCAGTCTATCACAGGGTACATACACTTGCACAGCTTTGGCAATTTAAATATATCCATTAGCTTAATTGCATGTGATCGGAATGCCACACCACACGGGGAAAACTTGCAATGTCCATACACAGAGCAGAGGTATGGTTCAAACCCCATCCCTGGGGCTGTGAGGAGACAATTGGTACCTTCTGAGCCACCACGCCTCCCTGCTTGGTATTTAAGTTCTTCATTTATTCTGTTTTTTCTCCTCATGAATTTCTGTCCCTTCCTTAATGCACATGTAATTATACTTTATGGTATGTTGTTTAAAATTTGATGAACCGCAGACAATGTAAACCTACAACAGGCAGTGAGTGGCCTGTTTTGTGAGATAAGTGTTTTCAGCTCTTGATCTGGGGAGAATTTGAGAAGTGTTGAGGTTTGACACTGCAATCAGATGCAGTACACCCACATTATGAATTCATTCATGGGGTTATTTAAGCTCTGCTTGAATGAATATGCTTTAATGGTTGTGTGCGTGTGTGAGTGTGTGTGTGTTTTGGCAGATGCTTTATTCCCAGTGCAATTTAGTGATTAGTGAAAAAAATAAGTGCATTAAGCTACAGGTAAAAGCCTGAAGCACATAATCAGTAAATGCACTGTTGCTACCTCTGTTGAAACCCTACAATATTGAAACACAGTAAAAAAATTACAGAGTTAGCCAACTTGTCATTTGCTAAGTACAATGAGAAACACAGAAGCCTTCATAAGATAGCTAGCAAGAGAGGCAAATTTTACATACACAGACAGAAAAATGAATTTGCTAATAAATTCAAATTACTAAATGTTTGCATATATACTGCTCAAAAAAATTAAAGGAACACTTTGAAAACGCATCAGATCTCAATGGGAAGAAAAATCATGCTGGATGTCTATACTGACATGGACTGGGTAATGTGTTAGGAACGAAAGGATGCCACATCGTTTGATGGAAATGAAAATCATCAACCTGCAGAGGG
>JAACJT020000402.1:0-12046 GCA_009936485.2 Gymnarchus niloticus | reverse complement strand
CATATCAAGTCAAGTCAGGTCAAGTAGGTCTTACTGTCATACCATCTATTATCAGGTATACAGTGGCACGAGATAATTAATTGCGTGAATAAATATGCTTGTTCAGCTCTTACCTGGGACCTCTAGTCAGGAGTTATTCTAACTTTGATTTTAAAAATCATATCAAGTCAAGTCAGGTCAAGTAGGTCTTACTGTCATACCATCTATTATCAGGTATACAGTGGCACGAGATAATGTTCCCACAGGACCATGGGGCAGCATGCAGACAGGAAGTGACATATGGCAAAAGATGGAATCCACAATAACTTAAAGGTTCAAATTAGTGACCATTGTGAGACAAAGCCAGCTTTGGACTCAAGACTGTGTACACAGTGCAAATGGAGGCAATGAACAATGATAGTATAGTAGCAGAGTCAGTAAACAGACAATAGAGAATTTACAAAGTGACTAGTGCAAGCGAATGCTTTCAAGTATAATTCAACAGAACAGCAGACTTTAAAGTACTAATACCAGATACCAGTCTTAATCGTTTCAGTTCTGCTAGGCCATGTTTATTATATTAAAAGAAATCTACTTTAACCCTAGCTTGCGGTCCATTTTCTTAAAAAAAACATTGTTTAGAGGATTCTGTGTTTTCCTGATGAGAACAGGGCTGAGCCTGACTGCACAGTATAACATCCTGGAGGACAGACAGTGATGGACAGGCATGGAACAGAAGTGTGGCACACTAAAGCTGGCTGACAGGCAGGTTCTGCCTGGATGTAAAAGGACAGCACGAACCTGCTAGACAGACGATCACCTGAAACGACTGAATGAGGACAGATTCAGGATAGGTCTGGTGTTTTATGATTGTTATTGTCTGACTAGTGATGGACAGGCATCCTCTACAGGGCCCAAACCTCAGCCTTGTACCCTGGGCTGAAAGATAGGCTGCCCTCTCTTTTGTGACTCTGGCATGGATGGATGGATGGATGGATGGATGGATGGATGGATGGACGGACGAACTTGTATTGGTTTTTAATTAATTATATTGTCATTATATTTTGACTTGTGTTGCACTAGCAAAAACTATCTGAAATCTTACTTTTTTGTACAGCTCAATAATAAAAAAAGACACCTTTCACTACATGAATGGGTAAATGGAGTTTATTTTTTTTTTTTTACCAAACTTTTAAAAGAGTTAAAATGAGTTCAGCTGGTCTAGGCACATCTGGAACAACTCATTAACGAGCCCAAAAATCGGAAAATTGATAGGCGTGGGCTTTCCGAACCTTTTTGTTTTGTCGTATAAATACAAGCGCGGTGAACAAAATGCCACACTGATAGACGACATGCAACTGGGGAGGCCTTGCCATTAGAGCCACCTCAGCAGATTTCTCCAAGCAAATAAATGATGGTTATTTTTTCTCTAGAATAGACACTCGAGAAAAGTGCACCTCACGATGGTTCCTAGCACAGCTGTAAGGGTTCTTTTCCACTTGGTGGGGGTTCAGCAGGGCAGGCAGACAGCCCTACTTTATAAAATCGTAGGAATTCATACATCTGGATGACAGCATGACTAGAATGAGGAGGGAGAATACAATCCTCCAAAACCCACTCCTGTGAATCCTGGGTAAAGAGAATTTTTTTTTTAAGGATCAACAATGCACAACACCCTGAAGAGTGGCAGTTTGATGGCTTGAATACCAAAGCGATCAGAACACTGACATATGTCTCAAGTTACTCTCCATGGGTTTGTTTCCTTGCGTTGTAGCATTAATTGTACTTCTTGTCTTGTTCCTCAGTTTTAGACAGGTGTCTTCTTTTCCATGTGAAGCAGTTTGATGTAAACTTTCCACAGGGTGTGCTGAAGTGATTTAGAGATTGTCCAAAACATTGACGAAAGCAGTGTGTAACTCGGTCAGTTAGGCATACCCGCCTCTTTCCTGAAACTTGTGGGCTCAAATCCCATTGCTGGCAGACTGCACGCCGGTTGGTCTGGCCCTAAGTGTTACTCTCACCTGTGTGTATAAGTGTGTTTGCATCTCTCACGGAGGGCAAGATGTGGCAAATAGAGGCTGCCCAATTTGAATAAAGTTCAAAAAGTCTCTATTCTGTTCAAATGCTGAACCCTGTGGTTCCTCTGCATAAACAACTAATGAAAGTAGTAATTGTAAGCAGTGATTCTTATTAAGAATTGAGGTCAGAATTTGACAGTCAACGATTCTGTTTTCCCAGTTCTGTTTGAGTCCATTTATTTAGCAGACACTTTTGTATAAACTGATATAAAATTGAGGAACACTTGGGGTCAGAGTGCAGGGTCAACCAGGACCCCTGGAGCAGCTGGGGTTAGGGTTGCACAAGGGTCCAACGGTGATATGACTACACTGTGAGACACAACCATCCAGACAAGGGGACCGGTCCCTGTCCTCAGTCAATTCTACATGTACCTAACTGCAGGAATCTGTTTTAGAAAATTGCTTGTCCCATTTTATTGAAATGTTCTGGCTTGATATTTGGTATGACTTGTAGCTAATTGTCTGAACCTTATTTCTGAAGATTTCGAAATTGCTTTAGTGATCGCACTTAATTAAAATGCAGCTAATACAATGGAGTAGTTTACGTAGGTTGAAAAGTGCCTAGGCTAGTACTTGACCTTGATGAATATCTATCTCCTGTTAATTTCTATGTTCAAACTAACCAGTACTTGAATGTGGTCTTTGCATGGTGGTAAAAAATGCCTCAGCATGGTCAGCGAAGAATGCTGCTTATTCTGGGGCAGCCAACAGATCTCAGGTCTATACTGCTTGAGAAAAGAGAGGAGTATTTTTGCTGACTGCATAATCTCATGGTTTGCTGTAGCCTGTCATTGGCATTCTGTACTTCTCTGGCCCTAAAAGATGGTTGTTAAAAGCTTCCAGGGATCTCCGAAGGCTGACAGTTTGCCTAGATACTTTTCCAGTTTTCATTTTCAGCCTGCCATGTTAATGTCCTGAGCAAAGCATGACATGAGATGAGAATTCTCTCACTCGCGGATAAACTCATCTGGGACCATCTCATTTGTTGAAAGCCCTTGTGAGCAGATGCATGCACAGGTAGCTTTACTGGCCAGCGTATTTTAAGCTCAGTCCCTATGAGATTCAACAGCCATTGGTCTAAAATTGATCCTCAGGTCTGCTTGCAGTCACCCCACAGGTAGTTAGTCTTCAAACTTGAGCAGATGCACTGCTATGTGCTTTGTTTAGCAGAAGACGATGAGAGTCTCAGAGTGACAGTGGGAGAAACGTCCTGGTGTTCAGTTCAGGACTGTATTTTATGTGTATACCTTAGCAGATTTTGGTATGCTGCAGTACGCTCCATGTGACCCCGAGTTTCTTTGGGGAGTGTGGGGTGATTTTCCTTTTCAGGAACAAGAAATCAGAAAATGTCAGCTGCAACAAGGCACTGATGAAGGCCTTGCCCTTTGTGCACTTCTTGGGTATACCGAAGGAAGGCTTATGAGCTTTGTGACAAGCTCCTGATAGCTTCTCGGTGAAAGCTGCTCATTCCTGGTTTATTTTGCAGATAAGATTGAAGGTGCCTGAGTCTGACAAAAAGTTCTGTCTGGGCGGACAGCTTAGCAGACGTGAGCCATTGAATAATGGTAAGGAGTAAACTGGTCTTAATTTCGCCCCAGGCACAGTGCTGGCAGGTTTTTTTAAATTGTAGTTATTTACTTATTTATCTATCTATCTATCTGTTTTTTTATTTATTGCTGTAGGCTTCCCATGCTTAGATAGGCAGGATATAGTATAAAATGGTGTAGGGTTTTTTTTCCACTGAGAAGTGTGATTTCAGACTGCCAAATTGCCGTTTCACTGTAGACTGGTAAGATAAAACAGGGCAAAGCATCTTTTAAGGTTAAAATCAGGTAAGACCAATAAAGTTTTATGATCTGGATGACCTACAGAAAATAAAATGTGCCCCTAAACTATGATTGAAAAACTGCTGTATGAAATTTGGCCAGCAGGCAGCGTAGTGGCTAAGGACCTGGAACTCTTGGTGTAGGTTGAGTTGTGCTGTTAAACACTTAAAGTGCACTTAACCTAATTGGCTCCCCTGAATATCACATGCAGTACTCACCCATCTAACCACTTATCTAGTACAAGAAATGCCAATGAATTCTCAAATGTGTAAATTCTTAAAGTAACAATTATGGTTGGCTAAAAATGAATGAAAGGCAATTGAATGAGTGAATTGATGGAATAGTTAATAAATATATGACTAAACATTTCACCTCAAGGAAATTTTAAATGCTCAACTGCTTCCTGGATGTGTGTTTTTAGAGACTAAATTTCACAAATTAATTTTCATTTTACATCCGCACTAAAGATTGCACTCTCATGATTTGCGATTGAGGTGTAATTTATTACATAGTCTATACACTTTAATTTGGTTTACACACACAGATGCACGCATACATTTCCTTGCTTTAAAATGTGGAATTAGTATCAAGCTGGTTGGTAGTCAGTGTAGCAATAATGTGATGTAGTGACTGTAATCATCAGGATGTAGGTATGACTACATGATTGGCCCACAGTTTAACACCCCCCAGGTAAGTGGCCTGATTTTGAGCTGAGTTCTTAATCAGACTTAATGGAGCTGTTGGAGTCCAGTGATGTTTCGGAGATGGAACATCTTTAGTTTATGCGTATGAAACTAGATTGTGTATTTTTTTTTTTTTTTTTTTAATGAATAAAGGCATTTTTAATGAACAAAGTGAAGCCATGTAGCCAAATGGCCTCAGAACTTTGGGGCTGTGGGTTTGGCCCCTACCCCTGGTGCTGTGCGTGTGGATTTTGCATGTTTCTCCAGCGTTTGTGCATGTGGATACATATAGCCTATGTGGTCCAGACTCACGTGGTGAGATGAATTAGTGTCTCTGAATTGCCCATATGGTGCGTCTGTGAGTGTGTGGCATCACTTCTTGGGAGTTCCGGCCTCGTGCCCTGTGCATTCTGGGATAGGTTCGAAGCTTACTTGGACCCAGTTATGGAAAATGGATGGATGGAATTATTTAGAGCATACGTGAAGTTTTTTTTTTTATCATAAACATGCTTACAGCCTTTAATTAATAAATTAATTTTGCTTTCACGGGTCAGTCCAAAAAAGATATTGTGCTGCCGTTTTGTGAGTTTCCTTGAGTTTTCTTGATTCCAGCTGCCCTCCTTTATTAAACAGTGCAGTTGGAGCCATTCTTGATCATTACCTGTTTTCTCACCATTAACGCCTCCTGCGATCAGAGCCAGCCTGTGGCATCTGTGGAGTTTGGCACTGGAGACACCAGCAAGCCAGTCAGCCCCAAAATAATGTTTTGCTTAATTAACACTCGCCGCAATATTACAGCAAAGCAAGGTCAAAAGTTAATGGACGTGTACCTTCAATAAAACACAATGCCCTTGAATGTGGAATCAGTGTGGGTATTTGTTTTCATGCATTAGTTTTAGAATGATTATGTGCTTTTCTCTTCTTTTTCTGGGTGAACATCAACCAAAAGTAAAGAACAAATTGAAAGAGAGCTTTTAAAAGAGTGTAGACAAAACAACTCCGCTAACATTATGATGCCCAGACTGTGTTTTTAAGGCATTTACTCACAGTGAATGATCCTGGAAAGGAATTGAGGGTGTCCAGCCCTCCCGTCGCTCTCATGATTGCTTCCCTGCCCATTTCCAGAGTCGAGAGCCATTGTTAAGGTACTACCATCCTACCATTATGAGCCATTTTACTGTTAAACCCAGTCAAGTCTGTTTGCTGTTCGGTTGAAAGAAGGGAAGGTGTTCAGAAGATATGCCTGAATGCTATCTCTCGGCCTTGTCATCTGCCTCGTTCCTAGAAGTGCACACCTATGAGGTGCTTTCTGTGTATGCAAAATACACCACGTTAGCTTTATGATAAAAATAACACTATAGAGTTGTTATGGACATAGTGATGTTTTCTACCTCATATTTTGGAATAAATGCAGTTCGTCTGTAATTACACAAAGGCAACCAGCCCTATGCTTGTTTAATTAAAATAAAAGATAAATAAGTCTCCATAATCCTACCAAACCGTCACTGTCGTCATATAAGAAAGTACTTTTTGATTCGTGAAGCAGGAGAGAACAAATACTGCAATCGCATAGGAGAAACGACGGATGGAAATGACTTGACGGAGGCTAGTCCGACTGCAGCAAGTGCCAGATAATTACTGAGACTGTTTCTGGGCTCCCCAGATAAGGCCACCCCCCTTGTGGGTCTCTAAAGTTTGTTTTGTGTCCTCGATGCTGCACCAAAGCCTGGATTATATTGTCACATACAGATGGTTCAAGGCAGCGGGAGCGGGTACTCTGAAATGATTGCTCAGGGATTGACTGCTTGTTTGGGAAAAAAAACAGCTCGCAAGGGGCCGTACGTTTTCAAGTTTGGTTTGCGCATGTTTAGATGGCGGCGGGGTGGGGGGGGCTGGTCCCCATCTCCCTCCGATGAAGGCAGATGGTGTCTGGGAGGGAAGGTCGATATGGAACGCGAGCTCCATATCACGCAGGGTGGCGGGCCACTTTTCGCATCGTTCCCACGATAAATTGTTGGAATTCGGAATGCGAATGACACAGCCGTGGCCGCGGGACAGTTTTGCGCGCTGTACCCCTGGAGGCCGGCTGACATTTTGGCTCCGCGACACTGGTTCGGAAGGGCAACCTGGCTGCTTAAGGACAGCCCGATTCATCTGGGCACTCGCGTCATAAGGAGAGCCGTGTGTTGACTGCCAAAGGAAGAGACTCTCCTGCTCATCTCAGCTCCCTGCCCTTCTGTTTTAAAGGCCAAGTCAGACCTTAAGAAGCGACGCATGCTTGCATTAAACAGCCACACTCACAGTCACACTCACATGCTTCTTAATAAGGCTTTATGGTCTCTTTCCAAGATGCAATATCTTCAGCCAAAAATTCAGGAGTAAGTCTGTGGCACACTGGGGTCATGTAAGCAGGAAATTAATATACTTGGACGGAGCTTTTTCTACTGGAGCTGTGAATTTTAGAGCGTTTGTATTCAGGGAAGCTGCCAGTATGTGGCCTGACAGTAAACCATCAGTTTTCCTCTGGGTTTGGATTTCCGGGATTCTGAATTTTCAGATGCTCCGTGTAAATCATATGCAGGAGGTCAGAAGAAAAGTCATGCAAAAAACCTAATTTTGGACAGAGGCTGATTGTTCATTCATGGGATAATTAGGGGAAGAAAAGCTGGTTCGTTTTGTATGTTTTTGACAGGAGTCTTTTTTCAACCCACTGATGTGTGCAAAAAGAAACAAGTGTCTAATTGTGTGCTTTGACACAGCAGTGGGACAACGGTGCATCGCTTGTATTGTAGGACTCGGAATGCAACATCATTTAGTGAGCTCTCTTGTAAAGGACAGGCTCATCAAAGCCTCAGGTGTCTTTTTTTTTAAGCAACTTTATTTCAAGACATTATTCAGTCTTTATTCAAAGCTTAATGGTTTGTTTTCGTCTTAATGTACTTGCTCTGAAGAGAGTTATTTGCATTGGGACTGTAGTTTAACCCATTTCTTATTTTAGTGTCAGACCAGTTTTTTCAGGAGCACCTAAGACTTTGGTGAAGTTTTTCTACACTCCCTTCTTAACTGGGCTGAGTCAGCAAGGCCATTGAACACCACTTATCCTTAACTGGGGGGTGATTTTTTTGTGTCTTTTTGTTTGACAGGCAACTACTGGAATGCAGCATCTTTCACCACACCTTCCTCCTACCTGCACTTTTCCACCTTCCAAGGCGAGACCAGTGCTGACATCTCCTTCTACTTCAAGACTTCCTCTCCATACGGTGTCTTTCTGGAGAACCTAGGCAACACGGACTTCATCCGGTTGGAGCTGAAATGTGAGCACCCACCCCTCCAGGTGGTACAGTCTCCAATCACCAGCTGTGCTACTCGCTCATTTCAAGGCTGTCTGGTTGACTCCAGGACTCAGGATCTTTCAAGTTTTTTTTTTTAAAGTAAATTCTCAAAAATCTCTTTATAAATAACCTAAACCAGCTTATATAAATGAACAGTTTATTGCATCAAGATTATACCGGTAAAAATGGGTAATAAGTAAAACAAAAACTTAAGAAATAATTTATGTTGGAGTAGTAGAATGGCCTCACACATCCAGGCTTGGGGGTTCGAATCCTGCCCCCATCTCTGTGTATGCAGCTTGTATGTTCCTCTGGCCCACTGTGCCTCTCTACTGGATAAGTGGTGATGGATTTATATAGGTTTATTGTCTAGATTCATTACTTTAATTTTCCTATGTACGTATTGCATAGCTTAGTATCACTTATATGTATTCATAGTATCTGTAGTGACATCGACAGTATTTGTGTTATAATTCTTGGCTTCAGCTGTGGGCCTTGGCGATGCTTGCAGTCCGCAAGTGGTAGTGTCAAAATTACGCAGAGTTAGGTGACACGGAACGGATGGAATTACAGGCCGGATTCATTAGCACAGCATTCCAGCAGCGACTTGCACAGACTTCTGGTACCCTGGAAGTGTCTGTGCAGTGCTTTTCAAGAAGAGGGGGAACCTCGGAGCAGAGAGGCAGCAGTATCTCTGTGAAGCAGGCCAGCCCTCGTCCTTCTGACAGCTAAAGCGGCTCAGTTCCGCACAGTGTCCGGCACACGCGATAATCCCGGAACAAGAGCAAGCCATGCAGTTAGAGCCCGTCAGCATTACGCTGGGTGCTCAGCAGTCATGCGGAGTAAATGATGCACACCTGCATTAGGAGTGCATCCACACATGGTACGAGCTTAATGTGCGTTTCACTGATGCTGATTGGTCAATGCTCAGCCGCTAGCCCCTAAGCGGTCGCTCCCATTGGATGGCAGGTCTCTGTCCTGGAGTGCCACTCGGTGTGGGCTTTGGCTCCTTCTAAGAAAGTTCCCTCCTTCACTCCAGATGCAGGGACAGACGTGTGTGTATGTGGCGGGGGTGACAGATGGAATCAGTGAGTCCCCCTGCTGCCCGCCAGTGCTCTGGGGCGGAGATGAGAGTCACCACCACTGGATGTCTCCCCCCCATTTGTCAGTTCAGCTGAAGTAAAAAAAAAAAAAAAAAATCTCTTTTACACTTTGGTGGTTCACCCCTGGGTGGGGGGGTAGATCCTGTTTGGGAACCCAGTGGGGCTGGAGGTATTTCACGACGGACAGGGACACAACAGCAGACATAAGGGTGTGGCGGGGACTCACGTGAGATGGGGGGAAGGCCTCTCTTTGACCGTGGATACATGCAGGAGCCAGGGTTCCTCTAAATCCTCCATGCTATCCAGCATGTGGGAGGTAATGAAGATGGGAGCTCAGTGCCACGGTGCAAGGAGGTGGCTGCTGACACCCACTGATGTAAGAGATGTAATAGAACTCTGACCTCTCGCCCTCTTGTCCTGTTTCTGAAGGTGATTAGTGGGCTATGAGGAAAAATTCCACACACATCCCATATTGCCCTCTTGCTCATTGTCTCTCCCTTTTATTGATGGGATGCCATGCAGACTTTTAGCAGTTCATTAAAAAACAGGCTCCTGGTGCTTTACGCAAGCCTTTTATTCTAAGTGCCATTTTGAACGAGTTCCACTCTGGAATGCATTGATGAATCCCAGTGAAAAAAGTCTTCCCCTTTAAGGTAAAAGTGTGCACCTGTCCAGTGAAGTACCCACTCGGAGCCGTAAGAGATCTACGATCAAAGCCTCGCTGTGATCTGCTCTCTGCTGCTTCCAGCTATCCTTTTGCTTTTTTTCCGGCGTTCCGACGTGGAGAAGGCTGCTGGAAGTCGCGTTGGCGCCCTCTGTTGACAGGCCGCAAAGGCACAGGCAAGAGTGACATGAAGCTACGGCGAGGTTGGCTAGACGTGACGGCCGGAGAGTCAGCCGGAAGGCTCAGTCTCAGGATTCAATGGACAGAGCTGTGGAATCCCTGCTCCTCTCCCGATGTACCAAAAACCGTCTGGGGAGCCTCATTACTCCCTGTCCCAGGACGGACTTCGTTACAGGCAGATTAAGGTGGCTTTGAATATTCACAGCTATTTCAAACGCGTGACCGCGCTTCAAATTTTGTATGAGAATTGATGCATTAAGCTCCATTTTTCATATATTATTCACCCCCCACCCCCTAGTCAGTGGTGCATGACTCCGGAGGGGAAATATGATTTACTTTGGAGTGTGCATTTCTCTCCAACACTCTTTTCTTTTTTTTAAATTTGGAGTCCTTCCAGACCGTGCTCAGATTTTAATTTCTCTAGACATAGGTGCTTGGCTCATCTTCTTTTATGTTCAAGTACGGTCTGCCTTTCAAAACAGAGTATTCTGATATCACCTAACCATAGATCACAGTATGCCTTATAACATGACGCTAGGCTTTAATGTTTCCTGTGACCCAACTTACTTCTTCAGTGTGAGTGCAATTCAGTACACACAGCTAAGGGAACATGCTTTGTTTTTCCCATTTTAAATATTTATTTTACCTCAGTATATACAAGCATATATCAACATTAGCCCATGCACATGAAACGTGTGTGTGTTCATTTCTATTTATGCCCGTTAATTAGGATGATGGACTGTCGAAATTATTCCGAGATTAATTATTTATTTACAGGGCTGTTCTTTGGGTAACTGGTGTTAATTAGTCTCTATCTCCAGAAGGTACAAAGGGTGCCGTGAGCGGGTTTTGAGTAAATGTAGGAGGATGTGACTTTGTCAGGTGCATGGGAAGGTATAAATGGAGAGAGGTGCCAGAACAGGGTTGCACTGCTTTTAGCACAGAAGACTTGGCTCAGCTAATTTGTTGTTTTGCTTAATTGTTTGTTGCCTTATTTAGTTAATTAATGCAGAGCAGGGCATTTGCATTGTATAATTGTGCTTTCTTTCTGCTCTCGTACATGTTCCTTCTAAAATATTTTCGTTATCCCATACTGTCATCCGTTTCTGGATTGTAGAATTGCTTAATGTAGTCGTCTTCTTGACGAGCATGACATTAGCCACTCAGCTAGACAGCTAATCGTTTCTTCACTTTCTTTAACATTACTTGTAAGTTGCTTTACATGTAAGCAGTTTTTATTTTAGCATTACTCAGCAAATATTTGACCCACTAGATTATCATTACTTTGGGGGTATTAATTATTCAACCTATATTTCTTTAATGCTGACGATGCGCCTCTTTGAAGTTGTTAATAGCTATTCTAATAGCCATATGATCACTTGAAGCTATTAATGACGTGGATTTCCTAGTCTGGTCTTGTTGTATTTTATACCAATGCTGAAGGTAGACTAAATTTAACCCTTTCTGAATTAGGTTCAGTTTATATCTGTTTGGTGGTTCGCCTGGTAACCGGGCAGCAAGGTGCAGCTAGAGCTGGCAGGGTGTCGCCTGGTAAAGGCAGGAGACTTTCCTCCCAGGTCCGTCTCAATATGGCCGCTCCAAGTGTAGGGATCCATTTACAGCTGTCAGGGGGGTGAGAGGCTGGCCGCTTCCCCTTCTTCGACTGCTTTATTCCTGTCACGTCCATGGCCTTCCTGGCAAGTGTGGAGAAGAGAGCTCTCGACTCCGTGTGGGAGGCTGGGAAAGTGGCCGGGGTGAGGGGATAAGGCCTGTGCTCTGCCATCCCGTTGATTGCTGTGACCGCTGTGATTGGAGCGGCGCACCTGTCACTCGATGGCCCGTGGAAAGTGCTTGACGTCCACAGAGGACGGGATGACGGACTCCACTCTGCAGCTGGCGGTCACACTGCGACGCTCTTTTAGAGCACTGTGACCGTAATGGATGGCATCCAGATGTGGGAAATGAGATCCAGCCCAAAATGAGTACCTGTAAGAGGGAACAGCAATAATCCCTTACATCTAACTGTCACCGTATGCAGCTCAGCCTCGGCAATCATGGTGATTGCCGTGGATTTAAGCCCCACCGGGGCCTGACGTGATGAGACTGCAGAGTGAGATCCAAGTGTGGGGAAACTAAACTCCATTGCAGGAGTGTGTGTGCACTTGTGTGTGTGTGGGGGGGGGCTCCAGTTCATTGTTAAC
>JAACJT020000401.1:0-19922 GCA_009936485.2 Gymnarchus niloticus | reverse complement strand
CCTCGTTTTTTTCTTCTTCTTGGGTTTACAGTTTTTTTTTTTTCCACCCATCTGCTTCCTGGTTGCACTTCAAAACTTTTTTCAGCGGGGGCCGGGTCTCTGTAACCATCAAGGCAGCACCATTTAAAAAGCCCCCCCCCCCCCCCCTCGCCAGGCGTACACCAGTGTGGTGACATGTTTGCTTCTCTTATCAGAGATTATTAAGTCTCAGAGGAATCCTTGTCCAGTGGACGTGAGACACAAGCTAGCCAATCGCTACATGGGCCCCTAATTAAAAGGCTCTGTAGTTCTCGCCTGGATTTCCGTGCCGGTCTTTTGGCAGAGGCCTTCGCTGGTGTGCCGTTACATGGAACAGCGAGCCGCCGCGGGGCACATCCACCGCTGCTGCCGAGGCCAGGACCTCCTGTGTCTCCGCGTCCCGCCGCGCTCAACTGAAGGGCATCTGGGAGACAAAGGCATGGCCGGTGGCCTGGGCTTTGGCAAATGAGGAAGCTTCTCTGCCAGAAATTGTAATGCATAAAAAAAATAGTGATTGATCTTTAATATACAAAACCATATTGTTTTATTCTATTGTGATCTATTGGTTTTGCATCATAGATTACGAGCATTTTTTTTTTTTTTTTTTTTTTTAATTTCCCTACATGCAAAATCTCAGTTGTGATTGAAATTGTGGAATTGAGCGCCTAACACGAGCTCCTTTGTGGTTTAAAGGCACCCTCTCCAGTATTCTTGCTGCTCTTGTTGAAGGTTTTCCTTGTTGTTGTTGCGGTGTGTAACGTGGAAGGGGCCGGAGTTGCTAGGTGCCCAGGGTGCGAGTCGTGTCGTCATCGTTCAGGTGATTTTGGACGCAGGAGTAGGGGTGTGAATGGATGCGATACCAGCCCTGAACTTAGCAGAGGTCCTCTGTTCTTCTTTCAGCAAAGTGATGGTGATCTCATGCCAAATTTGATCACAGCCGGTGTGTGGCTCATTAGGTCATTAGGGATCTGTGTCTGAGTCGGGAAGATCAGGGGTTTGAATCCTGCGGTCAGTAATTTATATCACTGTTAGGGTCTGAAAAGGTCAGGTGTTCGAGTCCTGTGGTCAGTTATTTATATCACTGTTAGGCCCTTGAGCAAGACCCTCAATTGGAATTAATCTCTGGTCCAAAGCTTTCCTCACTTGTATATTGCTGAATAAGTAAATGTCTTATGACCATAATAATGGACATTTGATTTCAAATGTTTGCGGCTATATTTGTCGTTAGCTAAGTTATGCAAACTGGATACCGTGGCTCCAATCAGCTGGAATACCGCAGTGCTTTATTATAATGGGGAAATGTTAAATGTGACAGTTACATTAAATTAGCAACCGAAATGTGTGACAACCTTAATGCCAACTGAGTGCAAGATTGTAATGCGCGCACAGAGTAGGGTGAGTGTGTTGGAATGAAAAGGAAATAAACTAACGTGTGACCCATTGGGCTGTCGGGATGACGTGACCACCGCATTGACAGGGGCGGCGTCGCTCTCCTGCAAGGAGGTCCAGCCTACGTGGGTGGTGTCTGGAAGAGCCGCTGAATGATCACCTTCGGGGGGGAGGGGGGGTAACTGAGGTCAAGAAATAAATGCCACATCATGGTATGTGGGTGACCATTCAGGCAGGTATCGGTATGGGGCTGCCTCGGGTGCAGTTAACGGCCTCTCACGGTTTACCGAGCCTTGTAAAGATGCCCCTGGTCACCAAGTGGCCCCTGAAATGATTTGTTTTTTTTTGTTTTTTTATTCCCACCCGATAGCAGTTGCCAGGGACTCTCTCCCTCACCTCCAGCACCACATGCTTGACGAAGGCCGGTGTAGTGCCTGTCGGCAGATTCTCTGTAGCCGTGATGCGTTTCCCGGCAGTACCGTAATGCTTTATGCCCACTCTGGTGACGTGTTGTAGAATCGCATGTTAGACTGTGTCGCTGCTGATGTGTCTTTATCAAGAATGGGATTTTACACCTCAGGAGGAAGTCAGCATGTTTTCACCGGATTGGAGGCTCTAGTACTGGTTGGAATTTGACCATGTCAATGCCCTCAAACCAGAGGACGTTCATCTCCCTGGTCTTACCTGTGCTCAAACACCTGATTACACTCTCTTCAATAACTATGACTCCTGTAATGATGAGACTGAGGATCAAATATGATCATTAATCACCGCAGACAGAGCCTCTCTCTTTGTTCCGTCCCTCGAACCCGTTACCGAGCATCCATTTCGCCCGCTTGCGTGTCTGATACTCCAGTAATAATCTCCCTAATAATAAATCACTGTGTCGCGACAACAATACATCTCTCCAAATTAATCCCGCCTTTGAAGTCTTCTGCAGCCATGGGTACCATCTTCTCCTGAGCTGCCTGTCGGACCAATAGGGCTTCACGGAAGATATTAGTGTAATACAAACAGGAAAAAAAAGGATGTGCTAAAAAGTGAGCAGCACGTGATTGGTTAAATGCAGAAACAATCCTGAGGGAGTTGCGTTGTGTTCTGTAAATGCCGGGTCCACTAATGTTTGTGTTCTTAGCATGCTGCTCAAATTAAGGTCAAGGGTTAAACTGCATGTAAATTTCATGGTGTCTACTCGTATGTGGCTGAAGGAATATTTTCTAAGTATTCCGCTTATATTTCAGTAAATCCTCACGTATGATGGTTAGAAAGATATATCCATTTTCTAACATTTTATTTTTGGATTATAAAGAATCTGTGCCATTGTGCCATTTTAAGCTGACTGCAAGAAGTCTTTTAGAAGATTAAGGTGCTTAAATGGCTGAATGTTGGAGACAGTGTTAATAGGGGACTCATTAATCATGTGAATAACTACCCACTCACAATTAAGCAGCTCTGCCAAGAGCATGAGCCCCTCCCCCGACAAAGATGTGTTTTTTTTTTTTTTTTTTTTTTTTTTTTAAATCTTTGTCTAATCCATTCATCCACTGCATTATTTTGTTGATTTTTGAATCATTTCCAATTTTTTTTTTTTTTTTTTTAATGATTCGGACAAAGGTCTAAGTTTACATAATATTTTTTACAACTTAATTTAGGATTTCATCTACTGGATTCTTTCTTGGATTCAAACCAACAACCTGTTGGTTTACAGAGCCAGGTCCTTAAGTCGTATGCTACCGGCTGCCATGGTCTGGGTGGGAATTATAAAACGTCGGGAAAGGTCTTGAAGTAGATTTGATACGGAGTGCTGATGCTGGCAGAATGTGTTCAGTGACATGGAGTCTTTCTTGTCGCGGTGTGGATGTGCCTCGAAACCCGTGAAAGGCGCTTTGAAACCGTTGTTTGACATCAAATGTACAAGCATCCGAAAAAGGCCTGCATTATCAGGACTATTTCCTTTGCATTGGTGAATGCCCAGAGGAATTAAAAACCCATATTGGTTTATGTAATAAAGAGTCTCCTAATCTATTTGGGGGCAGACATATAATCAATAAGTGCTCATCAAAGACTGGGAATAATGCATAAAGATTGATGTTTGATCAACAAATCCAGGCCAGCATAAATTAAAAAAAAAGCATGTAAAGGGGGATTGAATAATTTGATTAAATTTCTGATTTGCACTACTCAGTATTTGTATTATTCAAATTAAAAACATCCTTATGGGGAAATTAAAAAAAAAAAAAAAAAAAAAATCATGCAGATGTTTCAGAACTGATGAATACTGCTTGGTGATTTCCATATTAAAGCAGAGAATAGACAATACAGTCTTCCAAAGCTTTGGCACGGAGTGTGGCGTGTATTCACTGCGGAGGGAGCCAACAGCCATATCACGGCCGGGCTATTCCAAACAGGCTTAGCCAAGAACGAGCAGTGCAGTGGCCCTGTTTCAGAAGCTCAGACGGCAGAGGAGCCGCAACTGCCCACAGTGATTCGAAAATTGGGGGGGGGTACGACGACCTGCTTTTCAATGTCCAGATTCTGTCGAGGCAGATACATTTTTAAATACATCTAAGACGAAGTGGGCCGGGGGATATATAACAATGAACATGAACTAAATTTTGTAATGGCTGGCCAGTCATGATATTTGTGTTTTGAATCTGCCCATTTGTAGCTCAGTGTTTTATTTTTAACTTTCTGTCTTTGCCTTCCTGAGGGTTGCAACTGGACTGTTGCCGGAAAGTTGTGCCGTTCTGCAATGATGGAGCGTTTACAGCAGTTTTAAAACCTGGGCATGATGGGAATCTATTCCCATGGCAACGGAACTCAGTGAAGTACACTTGTCTGAGGCATGTGTGACAGTATAGATTCTATCAGTTCTACTGAGGCAACGCCAGGGACTGTTTTTTAAAAAAGATCAGTTGTTCTCTGAATAAATCTAATAAATCAGAATTTTTGATGTCCTGTTACTAAATGTGCCATGGACGGAGGCTTTGAAACGAATGTAAACTGGATTAGCGTAGATCTGGGATAACGCTGATCCAAAATGGTGATTGCTGGGCGCCTGTGGTAATGAGGGCGAGTCCACAAAGTGCTGCCTTGCATGTCAAGAGGTACTACGCATGAAACGACTCCCTCACTCTGGCCTAGCTGGCGCCTACACTTCCTGCAGCGACTACCGCCGTCGTCGAAGGATTTTAATCATCGTTTTGCCCATCGCAGCGCGAATGGCGCGAAGCCCTCCGTATTGTTTTGGATTCCCGAACACTGGTTTGCCGTCGAGGTTTCCGTTTTCTAGAGTTGGCTTGCTGCTGCACGTACTGCCCAAAGCGAGACATTTTTAGTCCCAAAACTTGGAATTAGCTACCGAAACAACTTAAAGAACAATCCTGAGTTGTCGTTATTCACTAATAAGCGTTAACTGTGACTTTTCGGTCCAGACTTGGTGGTACTTGGCTTCTGGCCTCCCTCTCAAATGCGCAGACAGACGCACGTAGACACCTAGCCGTCTGCCCATCCGCCACGGCAGCATTTTTGGCCTGAGAAGTGGGCCACCCTTAACTGCGGTATCGATTCTCCGGCGATGTTCGCACCCGGAAGGCTGACACTTCTTCCTACACGTTTGCATTGTCAATATTTCCCTCTGCTGCTTGCCACCGCGAGCCTGCCATGGCACACGGCGATGCTTCCCACACTTCGGTAACGGAGGGTCGATGGAGGCTGTGCTGCGCACGGCCTGTTTTCTCACTCCTGACTTCGGCAGGCTCTTTGTTCGGGGACTCAGGATTTCACCCGTCACCACACTTTTTCTGAATCGTAATGGGTTGCTATGGGTTACGTGCCAAAAAAAAGGTGGTGACTGGAAGTTGGGGGGAGGGGTATGTTGTATCGAGACTGCTAGCTGCTTAAGTACTGTGTAAATTAGCATGTGACCTTTAATCCACTGACTGGGTGGTGGCGAGCCTACGTCCCTTTATTGGCAAAACCGACCCATCAGAACTGCAGCATGGGGTCCTTTGTGACCTGCAAGCATGTCTCAGACCTGTCCTGCTACCTGTTTTCTTTTCAGGTCTATCATGTGACTGTTTTCTGCATAACCCGGTACAAAATAACTGCAATTATGCTGTTTATACTGCGATTTGTTTATTTGTATGCTAATGGGGAGGTGATGGGTAGAATTGCTTTGATCGGTTTATTAATGTGGTGAATGTATCTGATTGAATTTGGTGGTTTGTCTTTTGAACGTTGGATACTGAGACTGGAGGGCCTGTTTGAAGAGGTGGATTTTAACATGTGTTCCAGTTGACTCTCTACTGCATGTTTTGCCTAATGTGTGGTGTTGTTGCTGTAAATCAGTTGTATGAAGGTATGCACTGCAGATAATTTTGACCAAAGAGAAGTTAGGATATCTGGTTAATCATCAGTAAGTACGCAGTGCAGTTCCATGCCATGCTGCTGAGTCTCTTATTGGTCCTCGCTAGTAATGTAGTGCTCTGAAGAGCAGGCCTGCTGGCGCTTTTAGGAAGTGCCATCATTAAACTCGTGTGGGATTTTTCACGTGGGCTGCAAACATGCCTGAAGTTTCCTGGGTTTGGCGCTACACAAGCCTCCGGATTATGGAAAAGTTTCTCGGCCCCGGCTGCATTAGGTCACCGAGCCAGGGAACAACGGAGTTCGCCGTGTGGCGAGCGGTCGCCCATCTTCGGTGGCATCGCCGCGGGTCCATCTTGATCTCACCGGGGCCTGAAAAATAGATGGCCCAGCCGGACTGTGTGGTCACCAAAAACAAAGGGGTATGCCGCCAGTGCATTGGGACTAGGCCACATGGATTTCAGTTGGGGGTGGGGGGAGGCGGGCCTCGGTTGTCGCTGTTGCCGGGGACACAGATGGATGTGCGCGGATGGTCCCGGGCCGGTGGTTAGCATGTCGGGCAAATACAACGGCCTCATTGAAATGCAAAATGGCTCTCAGGTGGATCAATAAGAGATGGACCTGCTGTGCCACACCGCATCCGACCTGTAATGCACAGCCGCCGGCTGTAAGCATGCAGAATGCAGGCTGACTGTGCAAGGCGGCGATGCAGATCCCTGATGCATCTGTCCATGGATGTGGACGCTTAATAATTTTGACCTATAAAGCCTTTCCTGTGTGTTTGGGAGGGATAAATTCTGTCACGAGACATGATGATTGTTCAACAGGAGTCGAATTTTAACCAAACGGTTGTGGGTTCGAGGAAAGGTACTACTGCGTAAGGGACACTAAACATGAATGGCTTCAATAAATAACCTGGCATATTAACTGAGGGGAGAATTTACATGTGATTTGTTTAAAATCTGTGCGAGGGCATCTGTTTGGTTTGCGAAATGACAAAAAACTAAACGTTTTAAGGTCTTATTGCTTCGGAATGACCTCAGCCAAGCGAAGCCTGTTGTCCAACACGGTCACTGTGTCCTGAAAGATGGTGGGCGGCCATTTGGTCATTCCGATGAGACCAAGTGGGCAGCGAAATCCGATATCCGCTTGCTGCGGAATCATCTCCCGCTGCTTAGTCATGGCACCCACTCGGCCGCCCACTCCACTACGGCGTTTGGGTTCGTCGGTGCCTGCGGGCCAGCCGCGAGCTCGTGCCTGAGCCCCCCCCCCCCAGCACACTCGTTCCCGAGCTGTCCTGGCGGGACAGGCCGTTCACACGGGGGAGCCGGCGTGGCGGCAGAATTGGCAGCGTCGGCTTGTCAGAATTCTGGTCAGTCGACTGAGAGCCTGGAGCTTGGGAAAAACTCGAGACGGGACGTAGATTTGAGGAACACAAAAATAGACTATTGAAATGGATGATACAGGGGTAAGCAGATGAACAGCTTGTCATCCAAAAGCAGAATGAATACAACATATAACTGCTGGTTGCTTGAATTTGTCCTATTATCTTATGCTAATGTCATGTGTTAGATGGGGGTATTGCTGTGTACGAAATTGGGAATGATAGAACAGTGGGACTGTATTAATGACACGTTTCCGGAACATCGGGTGTCCTTTTCACGAGGAAGGAGTAGAATTCGAAATATTGATTTTTTTTTTTTTTTCTTTTTCTTTCCCCTTTTCTCACCATTCTGCGGACGTTAGGCAGACGCCTAGTGCTGTCAGTACTGCCAACTTCCGAAATGCCAAAAGGGAAAAGTGCAAAAGAAAAAGAAACTCGTCTCCATGACAAATATTTCACTCCAGAAAAGATGGAACAAGAAGAGAAGATTAATGAAGACTGCTAACGTGTGTATGTGGGGTACGGTCGATGGTCTCCATGTCGGTGATATCAAAGTGCCGTGAGTGAGCTGTGAAATCGTGATCCTTCAGGGTCGCTGTTTTTAAAGCTACAAGCAAAACGCTGGCGTTTTCAAAACGGCGTGACTTGAAAAGGTCAGTGGGCAAGCGGTACGCTTCTTTGATAGGGTATCTGAGGTGGGAACCTCTCCTGCCGAGAGGCTTCAGGCATGGCTCAGTTACTCTTGGGTGGTTTGGGGTTGGGGGATGCAGTGAGGACACCAACTCACATGTTCTTCTTCTCTGCGTGGATTGCGCCTCCCTCCCCCCACACTTCTGAGCAGCTGAGTCGTTTGAGGGTCCTGGAAAGACCTTTCTCCACCCCTGGTTTGGGGTCTTGGGTCATCTGTAGGGAGGTTTAGGGGTCCCACCGCTGTGAAGAAGCCCAGATTTCATAAATGTGAATGTCTCACACTTTAAGGCACCAGAGCCGGTTTACACAGATGTTTAAAATCTGTTTTAAATCTTTTTTTTTTTTTTTTTTCTCCCATAGCTGTCAGAATGTTATACAAACCTCCCTCTATATTTCCCAAAAATCTTTTAAACAGATTATAAAATTATGCTTGACTTTTACAGATGGAAATGATGTGTAACATCCTATGAAATACTGTTCACTGCAAATTCCTAGAAATGACTTCTCCAAGTTCTTTTTTTTTTTTTTTTAAAGGTTGTAGGCATTTTTGTCCTTCATGAAGGACGTTTCATTTGCAAACATTATTCTATACAGTGCAGCATATAGACTGTCTATATGGCTACAATGGATGATTTTTATGAGGTGAATATGTCTGTTTTGACTAGTGATAGGACAAATGAGGCTTCAAAACTTGTGATTTGTGGGATTGTCTTGAACTAACAATCAATGCTGGTGCTAAATGGTTGGTTACTTCAGGATACTCCCACCCACCACAGGTTTTGAAGTCTCTTTTAGGAACAGCATTGATTGGTTAGTTCAGGATACTCCCACCCACCACAGGTTTTGAAGCCTCTTTTAGGAACAGCATTGATTGGTTAGTTGAGGATACTCCCACCCACCACAGGTTTTGAAGCCTCTTTTAGGAACAGCATTGATTGGTTAGTTCAGGATACTCCCACCCACCACAGGTTTTGAAGCCTCATTTTTCCCATTCGTGGTTTGAACAATAGCTCAGTTGTATGGGAGTAAAATGATTGATTTCTTTTGCAGGAACTTCTTGTTTTCAGAAGATTTTTGATTAAGCCTGCCTTTTTTTAATCCATAGGATTTCAGGGAAAGTACCTTGACTGTCCTCATTGCTGTTGTGTGTGTGTGTGTGTGTGTGTGTGTGTGTGTGTGTGTGTGTGTGTGTTTTTTAAGGTTTGAACAGTTGTCAGTTTTGAGTTTTACGTACTGTATGTCTCTAAAAGAAATGAACTCTCTCTATACCTTTTGGTAGCCATGCTACTTTCAATAGCAGGTCCATGGCTGTTCCACGTACGGGCAGTTGTGCTGCATCTGTTGCTTTGGCACATTTGGGCCCCTCCCCACTGCCACCTCACCTGAGGCTCGGGCGGGGGGGAGCCGCTAATTGCCCGCCATCACGGGTTTCTTTGGGTATCGTTGGGGGTCGCTTATTTGATCACGTGCCGAGGCTCACGCGGAGACCCCTGGCTTCGGTGGGGGGGTGGGGAACGGCGGGTGACTAAATGTCCCCTTAAGCAGGAGGAGACGGCTTGCAGAGAAGTGACACATCTGACTCTGTCATGTCACCCCTCTTAATTGTCATCAGGGCAAAGTGGTGTCTCGATGAGCTGCACTCCCGAGTTACTGAGGTTTAAGGTGCTTCAATCCGATGGGAATTACAAAGTTACTCAGCCAATACTTATTTTTGTCCTTTTGCTTCTGTCCTTTTATAGATAGCTTTTTGCCAAAGAAATTTAGGTTAAGTAACAGTTTACTCTGGGGATCACTTTGGTTACAAGTTTGTGTCCTTAACCAAGTAGATGATTAGGGTTTTACCCAGGGGGCCCCCCCCCCCCCCCCCGCAGGGTGTGTGGTGTGGGTCTGTAGAAGCAAAACTGGGCAGGGATGAAAACTGAGTTGCGGCTGGCACCGTTTATACCACAAGCCAAGGTAGTGGTGGGTTTTAAGGGAGGGTCTTGAGTTGGGAATTATCTGTGTCGCTGCCCGTGCCGAGAAATGACGTTCCTGTAAGGCATGCTCCTGCAGTCCTGCAGAATATCTCCTCCTGAAGGGTGGGCTGTCTTAAAGCAATGGCCTTTAGATTTATATTCCGATCTGCACAGGGACTCTTCAATTAGCTGTCACAACCTTCAGTGAGTGTCGAACGTCATCGGCGACTGGGTGGGATTCCCAACACTTTCACTGTTTTCTGCTATCTTAAGGTTTCTTTTTACCAAGAGCCTGTCAGAAATTCCGTTCTGTCCTATCCAAGGTACCTTTCATGTCCTTGGGTAGTGCTGAAGCAAAAGAAATCATGGCGTTTAATATTGCAAGGCCTGAAAGGTAGCCTTATGTCAGAATGTATTGCTGAGGTCTTTTTTAAATCTTCTGGAACGTTCTGCCTGTTCCAGAAAGTTCCAAGTGACTTTAAAGGTTAGCTGCTGTTCTACTGTGGAACACACAATTCAGAGAAATGACGGGACTTTTCAGCAGTTGACCTCTTTTTATGATCTGCATCTACTTGAGCTGATATCAAGTAGCAGAAGAAGAAATTTGTGGGCCTGATTGAACTAGTGGCTGCTTAGAGTTGAGCCATAGTCTCAAAATCCCATTTTTTTTTTTTTTTTTTTTTTTTCTTTAAACCATATTCAAATATAGTTAAGTTGCTGAGGGGCCGAGCCTGACACCTCCGGGGTTAGAGGTTCGAATTCTGCCTGTGTTGTGTGCATGTGGAGTTTGCATATTCTCCCTTTCACATATGGGCTTACTTCAGCTGTTCACGTTTCCTCCCACGGTCTGAAGATGTGCCGTTAGGCTAATCGGCGTCTCTAAATCACCCATAGTGTGTGATTGTGTACGCTTGTGAGTGTGACCGTGTGGGTGCCCTGCGTTGAACTGGCATCCCATCCAAGGTCTACCCCAGCCTTGTCTCCCGTGATGCCTGGGATGTGCTCCAGGTAACCCTGACAAGGATAAGCATTTAGAAGATGGATGGATGGATGGATGGATAAGTTGGTGAATGCTAATGAGGAAGCAGGAGATGTGGTGCCTCGTCGTGTGTGCCCTGCATAACCGCATAAAAAAAAAAAAAAAAAATCAATTCCGTCCTTCTGCTGCTAGGTAGCCTGCTTGACCTGCGGGTCATCCTGGCGGCTCAGAGTTGATGGATGGCCTGATGTCAGTCCATCAGTGTCATATGGTACCCATCAGCTCTTGGGCAGAGCGTCCCGAATGATGTATATGCAGACTGACACCCAACAAGGTCACTTGTTACTCGGGCAACCGGCTTTCTTTCTGCAGCCGAAATCCGTGGAGTACATCCGGGTCATGTTTGAAGTACGCTTGCATGCATGGTTCATTATTACAGATATCCGTGATAGGGTAAGGTGTAATCAAAGTTAATCCTTATTTCCATTTATTTCGCTGGTTTAGGGGGTGTTGGATATGTCCGATTTAACTCTCGGCAAGGGGGGAGACTGCAAATAAACTGAAGAGCAGAACTAGAGAGGGATGGGTAAATGTTAGAATTCGAATGAGCCTGAATGTGAATGGGTGGTATTTAGAAGGCATGGAAGTATAGGCCTATATATTTTTATCTTTCTTTATCTAATTTTTTTTTTTTTTTTGTGGTATGAAACTGAAGTAGCACATTTGATGTCTTATTCCATTTTTTCCATGTTTATGTCTTGTACGCAAGTCTTTGACATCCACGTGTAACTTCCTGACAGCTCGTAACATTGGTCATCGATGGCAATGTCTTAGAGGCACTGTTGGGATGAGATGTGGTCTATCTTGAAAGCATGTGCGTTTTAAAGCCATGTTTTAAAGTCATGTTGTTTTCTAGTTTTCGTTCTGAGTGGCAATGGCCTTGGTTTGATCATGAAGACATGTCAGCAGCAGGCAGAACCAGAGGACGATGGGCTTCCCCCTGGAGTCCGGTTCCTTCCAGGGTTTCTTCCTCCTCTGGGAGTTTTTCCCCTGCCAGCGTTGCTCTTGGCTTACTCTCTGTGGACCTTGGGCGTGTGACTCTGTAAAGCGCTTTGTGATAAGGCTCCTTGTGAAAGACACTACATAATTAATATTGAACCGAACAGCTTTGCACAGACTACACAGTGTAGACGTCCTGATATCTGCTTTGTTGTATCCAGGTTGTTTATCTCCCTCTATCCATACTTGTTCAAGTGTGTATGCGTTGCACGCACTCGTCTTGGTTCCACACGGGAAATGGTCACACGATTCACCGTCAAGGTGTATGGGGAAAAATTGTGATATCGCAAGACCGTCTGCTATGTTGGTGCGCTTGGCAGTTGTCGGACTTTATGGAACATCCTTCAGCACACGGTTCTGGTGGCTCTGCCAAAAGTCTAGTGAACGGGGTTCAGGTACAGTCCACCAGCAGCTGTGAGGATGCCTTGTGAAATAGGGAGAAAGCTCCTGTTTATCATCCGCATTGAGTTTGCTAGGATGAGTTCACTTCAAGGCCGTATTGTGTGTGCCGAGAACGTCCCAGCACGCTTGCAATATCGCATATTGGCAGCATAAATATCTCTGAAAGCCGCGGTATCGATATTGCCTTCGCCGAAACATCTTTAAAAGGACAAAAGAATAAGCAGAAAGCTTGTTTAATGTTGTGAGGTTTTTTTTTTTTTTTTTTTTTAAAAAAAAAAAAACAAAAAAAAACACTTTAACCCATTTAGTCTGTATGAAAAGTATAATTGAGTGGGCTCTGCGATTGACGTTGCCTCTGATTTTCTTATTTTTCCCCCCTTCTTCTTCATCACTCTTGTGAGGCTATGTAAAGGCACAGTCGATCCGGTAACCGGCAGTAGACTCAGCACGCCCCCTTCGAGTTGGCTGTTCCACTTGACAGACAGATGTACGCCCTCATGATTAATGATCATAGCAGACATGGACCTACTGTCATCTGTGCCCTCCTTGTGGAGTAAATGTCCAGAGCCTTCCTGGCCAGAGATGATTAGGCCCTGTTTATGCTAATATTAGATTGTTATTGTACTTCTGTTGATCCTTCTCACACCTTGAGATCCCGGCACAGTTGCCCAGGCCACTGCTCCTGGCTGGCTAATACTGTCTCTGGACTGAAGCACCCTCTTCTGTGAGAACTTTTCTTTATTTCCCACCTCCAGCGGTGCCTCACAACTTGCTCGTTAACTCAGAGCGACGCTTTTTGTTTTTACACCTTCAGACAAATGCGTCCGTGCTTTGCAGCTGAACGTTCGCCACAGGCCTGGGAGTGGCTGTTGCCGCTTGTACGCAGAAATACCCGGCGGCTCTCCCGGTGACAAGCGGCCGGCCTTCCTTAGACGACAGCGCCGTGAACAGGCAGTGAGATGAGAGATGCGAGCCCTCACTGGCCTTTCCAGGAGGCCAGCGGCTGTGGAAGCTTCGACTGACGCGCAAAAAGGCCAATCGTGTGATGACGGTCGTCCCTACGTTTAAAAAAAAAAAAAATGCTTGCCGTCTCTGGCGGCACGTCATGTACTGCAGCGTGTCCACAATCTAATTGTCGACAGTCTGAGACAATAGATGGCGCTGTTCTGTTGCCACCACTGCCAGCTTTTTGCCTTATCATGGGATGAGGTATGTCAGTGACCTTGGATTCTATCGGCTTGCCTTGGAGAAATAGAAGGCGGAGGACTGATTGGTGTTGCAAGGTGAAGGAGTAGGCAGATGGGGATTTGGTCACTGGTTATATCCTCTCCTGACAGCCTGTGGCTTGTACACTCAATATCCCAGCATTCCCTGCGTGACGCCAGGTGAGCCCCACCCCCAAGGCTGCGTCAAACAGAAACACTCCTTGCAATTATCCTCCTTTTCTCAGCATGACTGGAAGTATGAATTACTGGCAATTTAACAGGTGTTTGGAGTAATTACAGAGAGGAAGCGGTTTATGTTGCTTACAGGGTTAGTATTAACCTCGTTAAAGGAGGGTTTCTGGAATGCAATTAATAGTTACACTTATGAAAACACAGAATGAGCACATGCACACAGACATACGCGCACGACCGTGTGTGTTTACGTACAAATATATGGGGTTAATTACCGCTGACTGTCACTTTAATGCAATTCAGGATTTCTTATCATGCAATAAGGACACCCGAGTACACACGAAGACAACAAACAAAACCTTTAGGAATTTTTAATTTGTGGGACAAAGGAGCTGAAATGGAATTAAAAAAAAATGACTCCATCTTAGGTTGATTTGAGGAGATGTGACCTTTCTAGCATGTTTTTACAAACAATCCCATAGTTACAGTTAATATATGTAAAAATTTTTGTTGTAAATAGCACAAACCAAATTTCCCTCATTTCAGTTTCATATCATTTAGGCCTAAATTTTTGGGAGCCACTTTTTACATGGTTGTAACAGCAAACAAATGGCCTGTAAATAATGCTTTGTTCATTAACTTGTATAACATCTGATGCCATGTCCACTGTCTGTTTAACACTTTCATTTTGCTTGTGTTACTGTTTCATGGGGATGGATTAAAAAGTGAAAATCATTCTTTGTATTCCTGCATTGTAAAATGCGTATGTTTGAAATTTTTCTGTACTTAATTTCCTGCTTGTCTTGTGTTAAGAATTGGCCGGTTAAGGTGCGTTTAAGAATCCGTTAAATACCATCTGAATATATTTGTGCAATAATGCCCAGATTGAAATCTTGCATGGTAGAAGAGTGATATAAAGTAATCTAGTTTAGTTTCTCGGAAAGTCAATTATGAATTCCGAGGTGAAGCACCACAGCTGAAGGTGACCTCCATTGCTCTGAAAGTCACTGCACTAGATATGTATTTTTGTATCTTTAGACTTCGGCCTGCTCTCCTTTCAGAGTCCTTCTGGATGAGTGGCTAGGCATAGTGTGAAGTAGAGGCTGTTACAGCACTGCTTTGACACGCGGAAAATGCAGCAAAAAGCTGTCTGAATCATTTCAGAGAGCTCCACGCGAACCCCTCACTTGGCTCGCAAACCGTCTCGATCCAAGTAACATCATCCCCCTTCTAGATGCTGTGGAGATCCCCTGGCTGTTTTCCGCCACACACCGCCTTTCCCGACGCAGTCCTGCTCTGTTGTTGCATTCCAGGCACGTTCGTTTGGGAGCCGACAACGCTGGGTAGGACACGACTTGCATTCCGTGTGCGTTAGTGTATCAGGATGTATATAGCGCTGGTCAACAGGGGGCGCTGCAGCTGGACTGAACTGTAAAAGTGAGAGGGACTGCTGTAATCATGGGCAAGGTTATTGGACCATGACCAGACCAATTCTGGGCTGGAATTTCTTCACTTAATATATTGAAGGAGGATAAATGATTATAACATGGATACAGTGATGTAGTATAACAATACTAGATTTAGGATGGGTATTGTGTCTTGTTGGTGCTTAGCAAATGCTTTTATCCAGGAAGTGATGCACGATTTTCATTGTATAGCTGGATGTTTTACACCATTTTATGTGCTAGATAGGAATAATTATCCATATAAATAAAACCTAGGTCTATCTGTTAAATGAAGTGAATGCCTACTCTTTAAGGCATATTATACCTGTTCGCAATGTAAACCCCTCGTTTTCCCGGTTTAAAGCAGTGCTGCCTCTTTCTGTCTGTTTTCGATGCATTACACTGAGAACAGCTGTTGGCATCTGCCTAACGCTACATGTGCAGAGTGTCATCCAGCATTTACAACGTTGGTTTGTACTTCGTCTCTTGTGTCGACCTGTTTTACTTGAGGCCGTTAGATCAGATGGATTCGTTATTATAGCTAAGTGTGAGCTGTACTTAGCTAAAGTGAAACTCCTCGGGTATGTCATGCCCAGATTTGTCTCGTTAACTCTGCTAGAGTAGTTACGTGGTGGTATTACCAAGAGGTTTACTCGTGCCATTGCCTAAATGACCTGAAGTTAATTAGATTCCGCATCACCAGATTTACTTGTACTGCGTCACTAATCTCATGCCATGACTTTAAAGAACAAAAAAATGAACTGTTACGTTTTTCGAAGAACCCATTCCAGATGAAAGCCGTACTCCCATGTGCCTGGTCCTCAGTGACATTCAGTGCCGTGTCAAATGATTGCCGACTGCCACAACAGTTTCATATCTTTCTAGAAAAGAGCCATTATCATACCTACGATATGTACTGGCTAGTCTGGACACGGTTGGGAGATGTGACATGAATGCGGATATGTGGAGGTTCTCGGGATTCAAGATCTCTCCCCCGAAGCTTGTTGAGCCAAGACACCTTGTCTGTTGGTATTTATAGCCTGTCAAGCACAACTGTCCAGTCCGATGCATCATTCTTTATTTTGCTTTTTGGATTCCTTGGTTTTTCCACAGTTCAAAGAGGCATTCTGCTTCATACAGAATATTCTGGGATGTTCTTTTGAAATAGATGCTTGTGCATTTGGTGGTCATTTTAGAGGAAGATGACTCGTACAGAAACGGATTTGGATAAATGCCCTTTTGAGGCTATCGTGGGTCACTAAGACTGTCACGAGCTGCCGAACTCAAACACCATCCGTCCATGGAGCCCACGGCAGCGCCGGCTCAAACCCAATTATTGTTCCTTTCCTGGAATGGTGCTGGCTCTTCCCTGGCTGCGCGGAGCTGAATTCCACAGAGTCTGCGGCTCACTTGCATGGTATAATTAGGCTGGTAGTGGGGCCATCCAGTTCGGGCTGGAAAATCTGGTATAAGGAGTTGATCAAAGCTCCTGTTTCTGCTTCTCTTGCCTCACGCCTCCAGGGTTGGGGGTTCGAGTTTCAACTCTGCTTGTTTGTGTGTGCATGTTCTCCCCACATGGGTTTTCTCTGGGTACTCTGGTTTCCTCCTGCAGCGCAGCGATGTACAGTCAGGTTAATTGGTGTCATTAAAGTGTGTGTGTGTGTGTTGCCCTGCCATTCTCTTCAGGGTGTTCCCATAACTATGTTATTTTGGAAGTACTCCAGGCCTACCTGCCACCCTGTATTACATAAGCTGTAGGAAGATGCGTGCACTTTGACATGGCAGTGACATCTCTCCTTTGTTTCCCCACAATCCCTTAAACAACGAGTGTGTGTGCGGCTCTGGTTGTAGAGGCCAGATGAGCAGTTCTGAGCCACATTGGGGAACGCTTTGTGTTAATTTAAGGCTTCCCCCACAGCTCGTGTGGCTCATATTCAAAGCTCTCGTTTAGAACTTAAGGAAGCACCTTGAGTCTCGGCGACGCCATGACAGAGAGGATACCAGTGCCATGTTAGAAGTTGAATTGGATAACCCTCCCTATACCCACAGCTATATTTCTCTTGTGACTAATACACTGGCATAAGCACGTTCTTGTTTCAGCAAAATTAGTTGGCAAACGTTTCACCTTTATGAAGAGTATGGACTTTGTAGCATTGATTATATTTGCAAATGGATTTCCTGTGTGGTCTTCAGTGGTGACCCTTCTGATTCTGTGTTGTGATCCCACCCCGCCCGGCATCCCCTCTGGTGGTCCTTAGGGTTTCGGAAACATCTTCTGAAAGGGCCTGGTGTGACGCCCAGTGAAGTTCCCCAGGCTTCCGAAGGCTCTGCCATTATTTATGTATTCGCTTCCTTCAAGACGCCGGTAGTGGTGGTGGTAGGGGGGACGCTCAGCTGTGAGATACTCATCTCCAAGCACCTAAGGCTCCAAGTGAAGGTCCCGTGTCTCACGTCTTGTTTCGGACGTGTCTGTGCCGCCAAATGAACAATGTGAGCCTCTGAGAAGCGGGTGGCGACCGTGTGAGGTCTCCATGGGAACATGCACCAGCCCGGAGCCTTCCAGGCCCCTCAGCAGCGCCACAAAGGAGTTCTCGGAATTAAAGCTCGCAGCAGGGTGATAAGCAGCTACGAATGTGAAGAGGCCGCATGTCTTTTTTCAGCCTCCCCCCCCCAGGCATCGCATCGCATCGCATCGCATCGCATGGCGAGCTCTGAGGTTTTTTTTTTTTTTTTTTTTTTTGCTTGTAAAGTTTAAGCCGTGTTTAACATGCCTCTTCCAGTGAAAGTTATATTTATCTTGAGGGTAGGTGGTAGCATCCGGGTGTGCTGCCGGTGGCCCGAAGATGGGGGTTCCCAGGCGGGTCGTTCGAGCCGTACGGCGATGGACGACACCCTGCCGCCTAATTAAAGAGGCAGCCCTGAAGGCATGCTTTTAATGCGCGGTATTCGCCCCGGTATACTGAAACAAATTAGCCCTCAGCATCCCTGTGGGAAAACAGCAGCACAGGCCAAGCTGTAAGAAAGCGGGAGTTGAGTTTTTTCAGTCTTTAGAAGGATTATGCTCATTATGTCCAAAGTGGCTGGGGTCAGGGGTTACCCAGGTAACAAAAAAAGGACTTTTTTTAAAAATAATCTCTCCCTATCAAGAGGTGAATTGGATTTTCAGGCTGACAGCAATTGAAAACACGGCTGGCGGCCATCGAGAAGCGTGACGATAAGTAATCCGGTGCGGCCGTAATTAAACGGCGGTCTTGTGCTGGCTGTTTTCGCGCCCTTTTATTTCTTCGTGGAAAGTAAGAGACGGCCTATCCAGTGATTTCATTACGGGGGAAAAGACGGTAGTAATATTCTGTCTGCAGCCGGGTTGGGAATGAGCCGCTGTCTTTGTGCTTATGGACTGAGGAGAAGGACTCCGGTGAAGCCGAGCTCGCTGTATATATATGCCTGTTTTTCACACGCCGCCCGTCAGTCGGCTGTGGTTTTGCTGCCACGGCACAATGTGCGTAAACGACGTTGCCAGTGCTAAATGTCTCGTAATCTTATCGGGTTGATTTTGCATTGCCACGTGGTGAAGTCTTAACAGTGGAATTAAGCCGCTTCCTCAGCCTGATGAGCTACATGAGGCTCTTCAGGGCGGGGGTTCTGTGCGGACGGGTCACGTGACCATCGCGGAAGGCGACGCCGGTTCCGCGTGTCTGTCGGCGGTGAGTCGTCCGCTCTTATTAAGACCTGGGTGAAGTCTACGCTTTAAACCAAACGTTTCGGAGAGGATCTTGCTGTGCCTTCTCCACTCCCGCTCCTCGACAGTGTTTCTTCTCGGTATTAACAAGAACGTGCTGACATGCGTTTGTCACGGTCCGTTTGCCCTGTCCGGTAGCAGCCTGAACCATGTCAACAGGATTCGGTATATGGGGAGGATTTGACATTAGATGTGGATCCTTTTTAACATTTAATGCTTGATACCGCAACGCTGTTAAGTGCTCAGCGTTACGTGTTAGCCATGTATTTCAGATTGCGTTATTTTTTATAAACATTTGAGGCACTCCCTGAACTTGTAAGACTCCTCTTGACATGAGGCTCTAGGGGTGGTGTCTCTCTTAGATGGTGGTGTTGGCGAGCCTAGGGCAGTCTGACCCAGTGTTGGCCTCCAGATGTCCGAGTAACCCTGCATTATAAATCAGCTGTGCCCTGTTTGAACTTGCCGGGTGACACCTAACCCACCCGTTAGCGAACTTGAAGCCTGGCTACTGTCACAACCTTGTTGCCTACCCACCATTTATAGATTTGTTAACAGGCTGAGCTGACAGACTAACAGCTACATTGCACGGAGTCCCTTATAAGCGATTAAACGTTTAACGTAACTTAGTGTAGGGATTATTGTTAATGTATATAATCATTTTTAATTACTAACATCATGTAATTCTCACTCTCTACACAGAAATAGGTCTGGCACAACGGGAGGTAGATTTTTCTTCCCACAAGAAGTGCTTGTTAGAATAATAACAGAATATATGGTGTGCTGCAAGTGGGAGTAATGGTTTGGGTGCCTGCAGCCCTGCAGCGGCCGATGTTGGTCTCTGCGGACCCAGTTCCCACAGAGTATCACGCCTCCTACTTTTGCTCCACGGCCATGCGTTTCCACCCCCGCCCTCCAGGGGGCGCTGGTTCCCGTCAGCCCAAGTCTTTCCGATGTCTCGTTCATGCTGGAAAGGTTCCTACCGTGGTTTCAGATCGGGATCCCCCCCCCCCCCCCCCCCCCCCCTCCCTCCCCCGGCGGCCCTTCCTGCCTCCCCGCCGCGTCCGGTCTCCCGCTTTGGTCATCAAAACCACCCCTCACTC
>JAACJT020000400.1:8676-19922 GCA_009936485.2 Gymnarchus niloticus | reverse complement strand
GTGGGGGGGGGGGTGGGGGGGGGGGGGGGGGGGGGGGGGGGGGGGGTGGGGGGGGGGGGGGCGATTTATGCATCTTTATTGGTGTAATATGATGCCTTTCTTGCAAGCAGTTTTAGCCCACGGTGGGAACATGTGGCAATCTTGAAAAGTTCCCCTTTGTGTAATAAATATAGTTATCTGTCTTGAATTAACCGCATGTAAAGGATGGGACAGTTGAATGTCTCTCCAGAGCATGAGAAGCTTCCGCAAAGAAAGGGTCGTTTTTATGTGATATACATTCAGTGCTCATGACTCCAAGCTGCCTGCAGGCGACTGAAGAACCGGGAGTTTTCTTTTTTGTTTGTTTTTTTGAGTGGATAAACATGTCAACACCTCATATTTGTTTTGGTCCGTTATGAGTCAAAACATTGAAACACAGTTGATATAAAATTCAAGGGAGCTACAGCTATTATTACAACTAATCCTTTTTCTTAAATCACAACATATACTCAAGCAACAAAAATGTACAATTTTCAAGTCTGCACAATTGTGTGGCGTATATTGGTACAATACAATAAGAATACAGTTTCAAGATTACATCATATTCTCAGATGATGCATTATAGCTGAATTCTTAAGGTTCCTTATTTGCAACAGAACTGCAAGCCAAAAACAGTGGGAACAATGGAAGGAGAGACGCTGGGAGGGGGACTAAATGGATGAAGTTGGTTTTCTCCATTTGAATAAGTGGGCAGGGGAAAAGAGGGAGGGACTGTCTCCTGCCGAGTGGGAAAAACGTCCCCCTGTTCTGTGGCATGGATACACCCCCAAGCATCACATGCAAACGCGTGGATAGGGTTTCAGGGTCGGTTTCATCCATGTGCTGAACATTTTTAAAGATGGTTTTATTTAAAGATGCATAAATTCCTATCGGTGCACGTTCCTAAAATTTCACACGGGTATAAAATTTGTGTTCACATTCAGTTTTTTGAAGAAGTAATTTTATAAATAAAACGTAAATACCTTATCCTCTCTACCGGCTAAACAGCCCATTTAAACAGCATGCCATTCAAAGGCTGAAAGACTTTTATCAGGTGACCCTCCTTCGGTGATCTTACGGAGAAAACAACGAATAAAATCAGGGAGGAATTCTGCTTGTAAGCATGCGTGTCGGGGGTCACCATCTTTTCAGTACCTGCTACCTGTCAGACTCACTCATCAAAAAGAGTTTTGGTTACTTCAGGACTGCCTTTGTCCTTTTCTGAAGGCATTGTGACCATGACACTGCATGAGGACCAACTGAAAACAAGCGTATAAATAATACAGCATAGCTTCAGGTCTCAGGTCAAATGTACATATTTGATACATCTATTTAGCCATTTTCCAAACGCAAACTACATAAAGAGAAGCAGGAGTGTATTTCATAGATGCCACGCTGAATTGCATGCCCTCGTCAGGTTCTCTGCCGACACCGTTTGGTGGCAGGTTCTGGACTCCACAGCAGCATTCTTCTCTTTCCATGGCCTCGGTCATAATAACTCCGTAGTTTTCTCTTTGTATCCAGTCGAGTGTTTTTTTTTTTATTTAGCCATATGCACTGAAATTTTGGGACTAAGAGGCAAGTAAAATCAAGGAAAGACGTCAAGTAAAATACATACCGTGTCTCGGGCAACATTCTAGGGGAATGTCTCAGGTGGGATGCCAGTCAATCACAATGCATACAAGCACATTCTCCATGGCCATTATAGACATGCTGCTTTAATGAAACGAGAGGAAACCTGAGTATGAGACAGGGGGAATGTGCAAACCCCACCAACAGAGAGCAAAGGGGACTCGAACCTCTCATCAAAATGTCAGCATGAGGGTTTGAGGCAAAAGTGGTCTACTACCCAGCAAGCCACACGAACTTTTACTGGCGACTCATGATCTCTCACAACCTGAATCGTCTACGCAGAAGGTTGCCTGCAGGACTCTGTCTTATCTCATTCATTACAGTAATTAGACATGAGGACGGGTCATGAAGATTGCCAGATTATCTTTCGGGTCATGTGACACACTGTCCTCTCGTGCAAATTTATTTGATTATAACACACTATACCTTTGCAGTTCATGTATTCCTGTATGTGACATGTGACAATCGCCTTCCCTGGCATTTAAAACATGGTCATCAAATAACCTCGTTATTAAAAGAAATACAGCAAGTTGATATTATGTGTTATTTTGTTCAGCTTAATAATATTCCCACTAGCTGCATTATGGTTTGAAGGATTTTTTTTTTTTTTTTTCTAAACGGGAATTTTGAACAGCCTGACACAGGAAATAAGTCCCCATAAATAATGGCACGGATATGCATGTGAAAATAATTTGGCAATAATACGTAAATAATGTCACCCAAAACCGTTTCGATTTGTCACAAAGCACACACTTTAATTGTCCTGCCAGCTTTGAAAGCACACAAAGGCCTACATAATTCATCACTTTAATGTTTGTTTTGACCAACATTCATTGTCCCAAGTTGACTATATTGACTCTTCTCCAGCTTCATGACAGCTCTGGAATACACACTGCACCCGGAGTTAAACACAACACGCACTGGCACTTAATACAATGCAGACGTGCACAACTGAACTTGGAGACGGATGTTTTCGAACACCGCCTCAAACATGCGCCCAAAAATAATAGGGGCGCCTCACAGACCTCCTGCTAAACGTCGTGTTTAAAGCTTCCGTCCTTCTCTGCTGCACCTCCTCCTTCAACACATCTTGATGCCCGCGATAGCAACTGAAGATTTAACCCAAGTAAGCGCAAGCACAATTTCACTGGTTTATTTTCGCACTTAAAAGGATAGTACTACCATAAAAATTCATTTGAAACAAAACACCTTATAAAAAAAAAAAAAAATCTTGCGTATATTATGAAATAGAAGAAAGTCAGTAAGCACAAATTCTGTTTTATTTGTTGGATTAAGCCGCCTTGAGGGGAGCACAGAAATACACCGCCACATAAAGCATGTCAAGGAATCAGTATTAGGACAGTCAGTCGTGAGACGTTAGGCGCTCAGGCGTTGGGTGTGACTCCAGGAAGCTTCCAGGAGTTCGACTCTCTAGCGCCGATCCTCCCGTAGACCTGTACTAGCACGACCCCTCGTGGACTGCAGTGTGAAATGCAGGGGCGCTTTAGCCGCGAGCGGTGAACAATGCAGCAAAGTTAAGATGTGCAGGTTCAATCATTTTGGGCAAATTCAGACGAAAAATCAGCAATGAGAGAACATTTACCTGTTTTATACCGACTAGAAGGTCACCATATTACTCACTGACAGCAGCGATATTATGACAGTCACTCAAATTGCGAAGACAAACTGGTTCAGCCTTAAAGGATGACTACCACCCGTCGCACACTGAATGTCAGCTTCTTTGGTGTTTGTTTCCCGAAGTGTAGATCTAAGAGGTCTAAAAATAGCTTCGTTCCAGCAGCAGTTACTCAGCTGAATAGGTCATTATAATATTGCACAGATAGTAAAGGATTTAATTTAGTTTTTAATCTAAATGCTTTAAATGTTTTAGTAAGATACAGAATTACTGAGTGTAAATTTGTGTGTCTAAATGTGTGTGTTAAGATCCATGTTGACTCCGTCTACTGCAAACCAAATTTACCTATAAGTGCAATGCAAATAAAAGAAACTGAACCGAACAGAACTGAACTGAACTGACACCCACAATTCTGACTTAAATGAATGAAACTGTGCAGGACAGCCAGTCATACTTGCACGGACAGCAGGGGGAGCTCGCAGGTCAAAAAATTATAATTTTCTTGTTTCCCAACTTTTTCCGTAAGAAAAAGAAAACACAACCAATGTAGACAAAAACATGCAGGCAGTGTGCACATATGCTTATGCGGTTGATAAAACTAGAGAAGTGAGAAATGGGGAAAACGCTGAGTAGAGGAGGAGAAAGGCGGGAGGGGGTGGTACACCCGGCAATGTAAATTACTCAGTTAAGCCAGACCACTCAGACTTGTTTGAGATAAAGAAAAGGATGAATCACTGAGAACACACACACATACTATATATAATACGGATAGGGAAAAGCATCCCGTTTGTACGAGGAGAAAGAAGACAATTTAGCAACGCCGAGAAATATACATATATATTAAAAAGATAATATCGTAAGTAAGTTTTTTTTTTAAAGTCTGATTATATCCTTTTAGCTCTTTTAAAGGACTTGATGTGCGATAATAAGGACTATACGTTAATGTCAGACGTAAAGAAACAATGGCGATCCACGTGGCGCCACGCGCTCTTCAGCTGAAGACGTGGAGTTCGGTGGCTCGTGTTTGTTTATTTTACAAAGTTTACAAACGTAGCAAAAATGTAGCCTAAATGTAGCCTTGTTGTCTAGCATGGATACAGGCGAAACGTCACCTTGGTTACTTTTCTGTATCATGCTGTACTGTACTCTCGTCTTTTGGCACAGGGTCGTATCTGAACTGCTGTCGTGTGTTTGGCCGCTTGTTTAAAATGACCTTAGCATTTTTCCCGATTAAATCCCACTCAGGTTTCAGTTAAACTTCTGCCCACAATAACTCCGTCTACCTGTAGAAATATTGTACATATAATATTGAAGCAGAGCTCACGAGCTGAAACCACGACAGCCAACTGTGGATATTGATATGAAATATAAATAACTACACCTTATCCTTAACTGTTTTACTCTACTTGTTTGTGATTAATTTACATCGCAACAGTTTTTTTTTTAAAGTAGCCTTTAAATTTGGGGAACATAATGATTAGTACCAACGTGTACTTGCATGGAAATCATAACTATATTTTTGAGTGTATGAGCTGTTACCATTAATAAATACTAATTTAATTCATGTTGCTGCTTAACTTCAATCATGTATACTTTCATCTACAGTTTGTACTGACTTACACCACCAACAATGTGTAAAACATCAAAGAAGGCACTACTTTGTGTTTAGGATGTGGCAGCTTTCTGTAAGCCCAGCCCAGACCGAAACTACAGTTAACAGCTGTTCTTGGTGAAGATCACAGCTGAGGTTTCAGCTGATTTGTGCAGACCAGGTCAAGTTGTGGCTGAACCCGTAAATGACTGGGGAGGGGGTCTTCGGGTTTTGTACACAGCAGGATGTCCACCCTTTGAGTCTTCTGGCTCCAGATCTTTCTCGTCTGCTTTCCAGTGACAAGAAACTGCTAAATTCCCCTCTCTTCTCACCTAGCTTCTTGGCCCCTGAAGTGGAGAGCCTACAATGTAACGAGCAGTAAAACTTCGTGCTTCAGCTTTATGTGGTAGCATCATGTTTTGGTTTTTTTAGCGAGTGTACTGTACTACCCTCTTCTTAGCTGCTGCCACGTCCAGTGTGTTACCCACGATGAGGCTGCAGTGTCTTGGGAGATCCATTGATGGATGCATCGATTTCTAAATCAGAATCAGAAATCAGAATCAGAATATCTTTATTGTCATTGTAACGAGTACAACGAAATTAAGTGCAGTCCCTGTGTCAGAGAGATTTATACAGGAAAATAAATAAGGAGAAAAACTAAGAGTGGAACATGTAATCAAGAAATGTGTCTTTTGTGACTGTAGGTTGATTGTGTTTTTCGGTACACTTGTTTTGTCCTACTGATGTAAAAACCCTTGAAAAGAGAAGCATTAAAAATGTTCATTATAATCATAATAACAAGCTCTGAAGCACGATTGTTAAAATATCTCCACTGGTTAACAAACTGATGAATCCCCCATGTCAGTGTTATTCCTTCAGTAGTGGTAATAGCATCTGTGTCACATCTTTGCCACTCTTACCAGTTCACAGCTGTCCACTACTATTTACATGTACTACATGTAAATAGTTAGTTAGTCACCTTCAGTTATGCCACATGCTAAGTTTCTGTGAATAGGGGTTACAATCTATCAGGCAGAGGAATTTCCAAACGTCATCGTTAGTTTCGGGTGTCAGCATGCACACGGTGTGATGACGTATTTAATTCTATTTCTGATTCTTTTGCTGTAGTGTCCAGGTATGCCTTTGGCGATGGACTTCAGATACTCTGCCTTCCAGGCAGGCAGAGCTGGAACAAGTTTAAACTGTAGAAATGTGGCGGGAGCGGGACTCAGACTGGGGGTCTGAACACGGGCGGATAGTGGGGAGAGCCTGTTTAATGATTTAGTGTGGACTCGGTAGTTCTGATTGGTGATAGGACAAATGAGGCTTCAAAACCTGGGATTGGTGGAGTATCCTGAACTACCGGTCGATACTGATGATAAATTAGGCTTCAGAACCCATGGTGGGAGGGAGTATCCCAAACAAACCAATCAATGCTGCAGCTTGTCCCATAACTTGGTCTGATAATACAACCCTGTTGCTGTGCGGGTGGCTCTCTCCAAAGGTTATAAGACACTGATCCATGCTGGGTTCATACTGCCGGGCTGAATAATACTTCTGTTAATAGAAACAATCAAAAGACTGAAAAATCATTTTGAGCTATGTGGCTTTGCCGAACAAAGATATAGTACAATGTAAGATGTTAGATTTTACACACAGCTGTATCATTTTTCATATATAGAACCCCTGTATGAGTACCAATGGCTCCCATTTGAATGGCGATGACATGCATGCTGGTATTGCAATGGTGACTTCTAACTGCAGTGTATTAAAATGCTACAAGGTGGTGGAGGCCCACACCTCCAGGCCAACAGCCCTGTAATAAACTGGGATCTTATTCAGGCTGTACTGTGTCTGACTGGAACAGGCTCTGTTTGAATGGACTTCCTGTTCAGTTGACTTCCTGTTTGAATGGACTTCCTGTTCAGTTGCCATCCTGTTTGGATGGACTTCCTGTTCAAAGGACTTTGTGACGACTTCTGAAGTGTTTATCCCCATTTTTATCCACATTTTTTTTTTAATCTCCACTAGGTCTTTTATTTGATTCAAAATATGTAAAGTTCATGGTGAGTCTTATATTAAATTTAAAGAATAGTAAATATTTATACTGAGCCATATGGAATGATTTTGCTAGTATTTTTTTCTTAATTTCAGTCCTGTATCTTTAACATCTGTTTTTGGTTTTATTTGAATAGGTGGTCAAAGTGACCTGGAAAATTGAGTAATGTCTGAGGTTAAGGTGACTAAAATATCAAAAGGGGGGCTGACCTTGCACATGTGTACGACAGCGAGGCAGGTGACCGAACCTCCAAAACAAACCTGAGGCAGCATCTTTTCTTAATTTACGTCCACAGCTGACGGAGGACGTCACGCCAGAAGCTGAGATGATAGAGTTTCATGTGATTCTAATGTTCAGGCATTAGACCCTAAACTCACACCTGACTCTGGCTACTTTCTTCTGGTCTGTGTCTCAGCGAAATGGCTCCATCCCCCTCTGTGGCCTTCCGGAGGCGCTGGTGGATGGCAGGGACCGCCGTGGTGGAGAACCTGTTCTTCTCCGCCGTGCTGCTAGGCTGGGGCTCCCTGCTCATCATGCTGAAGAACGAGGGATTTTATTCGCACCTGTGCCCAGGTACTCGAGGGCTGGCACTTTTACCGGCTTGCTAAACACTTCCAAACTGGTACTGAGATAAAGTTTCAGGCTCAGGTTTGGCAGCTACAGCCTATATCAGTGTGGTTATAAACCAAGCTTCCTAAACTGGACACCTGTAGCAGTGATGGGAGGATTTATTTTGGTGCGGGCTCCTCTTCAGTGAACGAAACGACCGGCACCAACGCCAGCGCCTTTGAAGATGGGGTCTGGGTCAGCTGCGTGGAGCAGGAGGAGATGCTGAATCTGGGCTTCACCATCGGTTCCTTCCTGCTCAGTGCTGCCACCCTGCCGCTGGGGATCCTGATGGACAAGTACGGGCCCCGCCCAGTCCGTCTGATAGGAAGGTGAGATGGACACCCCGCTGTGGGCGAGGTTTGGGAGGGACGACAGAGCACACACTCTACTAAGAATTTCTGGCTTTAGTCCAGGAGCTAGGATAGTGCAGGAACATTTGGTGACATCATTAAGAAGATGGCATAAGGAGGCTGCTAGGAATGATAAGCCCAGAGGGGTACAGAGAGGGTGTAGGCAAGGTTGGTGCTGGAACCTGATGTGGCGGCAGGTGGGGAGGTGCGTGAAGAGAGGCAGGGTGTGCAGGATGCTCGGGGAGTCGTGACTGCATCAGAGTCTGTCGTGTTTCTGTCATCTCAGGGTGTGTATGCGTGTGTAGGCAATGCTGTGTAATGCGGAATTAATGGAATGGTGACATTCTTATGCTAAGTCAGGCCCCTGGGCAGATAATAGTTAATTTATGGAACAGTAGGTGGCTCAGGACCGGGCAAAAAAAAGTGTCTATAGATACCAGAAAAGCTGCTGATTTGAATGGTTATTGTACCGAGGGAGTGTCACAACTGTTTCAATGAATGCCTTTAATTGCTGAACAGTAGCAAAAAATGGTTGCATTACGCAGGTGCCACAATTAATATTTTTTAAAATTAAATCATGCAAAAGGTGGGACAGCAATCTCTGGTGTCATCTTTCATATTATATGGTATTGTTGCTAAAATATTGGCCAAAAAGTTTCAGGGAGATGCAGTCAGATTCAGATGAGATGTGGATGAAAGATTGCAATTTGCTCTATGACTCTCGACCTCTGACCCCAGGAATCAGTGGCCTGCCCTAACCAGCATCCCCTCTAAGCATTTCGTTCCTCTCCACAGTTCGTGCTTCGCATTGTCCTGCGCCATGATCGCCGTGACAGCGTACAACCCCACAGGTGAGTCTGCGTGGGCCAGAGCCTGCCTACCTGCAGCCTTCCACAGAGCCTCCAGGTGGAATGACCTCTACACGACCTTTGAGAATCAGGCTGAAAATCATATATAATCCAGGGCTAATGTGTTTCATTAAGATCGTGCTCTTGCACAAAAAACTTTGATAGGCTGCTATTGTCTCACTACAAAGAAATTTGTACACAGTCTGAATGCTCTAGAAGAGCCTCGTAGACACAGTCTGCTGTGAGGTTGTGGGCCAGCACACTGGCAGGTTAATGTTCTCTGTAGCCTGAGAGTTACTTTATACGTAGATCTATGTGCGGGTGAGTTACAGTGTGAGTGAAGCGTTATGAAATTGTTAGTTCAATGTGTATGTTCTAGTCTTTCGGTTGAGAAAGACACGGATTGTTATTCCTTATTATTATGAAATAAAGTAGTATTTTCGTGTAAGATAAAAATGTTGGCGGTTAGGGACATATAGTGGTTCTGTGCTAATCTTCCCTCACTGTCTCTCCAGTTCTGTCCGCCCTCATCTTCCTCGCCCTGTCCTTCAGTGGCTTTGGGGGAATCTGCCTGACCTTCACGTCGCTCACGGTTAGAGACTCGTACGAACAAACATTTGTTTTTAACAGAACGTTTGCCATGAAAAATGAGCTGGTTAAACACGTACTTTTAATAATTTTTTTCTGTCTTATGACAGTCTAAATTTAATTTCCGATGAATATTCCAAAGGATTCTTCTGCAATCGTTCATTAGAAATTAACTTCTTGGTTCCATTCTCACATAGATTCCAAAGTGCCAGATTATGACCATGAAACCTTGTCCGTACGTACATGCGCAAGCGTACTCTTCACGAGTGTGTCACCACCCCTGCGCGGTGCGTGTTTTCCGTGAGTGATTAAGCACGGGGGCATTCCTGCCCGCATGCCAGTCTGCAGTGGCAGGTGTGCACGCTGGCATCCATCAGGGAGTAACAGGGCACTCCAGCTTCCCCTCTGATGATTGACTTTCCTGACTTTCCGTGGCTAGGATGGAATTTGAGCACGTGCGTGCTGACCAATCAGGGCCCTTCGCTTCCCGCACGCCCACTTCTCAGTCCAATCCCCAACCTCTGCTGAAAACGGCTCAAGGACAAATGAGGATGCCCCCCCCCCACCCTCTCTTTGTCATGCCATGAAAATGCCCTTAAATAACCCAAAGCCTTTTGGATGTTGCTCTCTGTAATCCATCTGGCATTTATGTCCTATTCGCCTTCCCAGGACCCCTAATGTAATACATTTGGCTGCTGGTGTGTTTGTTTTAGTGGCGAGGTACCGTGGAAACCAGTAGATGAAATGGGATGGGAAGTCGTCCAGTGGGATAGACTCCATGGCCGTGTGGGTCGAGGGGAGGCTAGTCTCGGGACAGCCAGCAGAGCTCAGTCTGCCAAAGTCCTGCAGGCATGCCTCCTTCACCCTCAGCACCCCTTCTCCACCATTAGTACCGCTCTGCCTTCAGCACCCCACCCTAATTACCCCTCCTCTGCCTTCAGCACCCCACCCTCATGACCCCTCCTCTGCCTTCAGCATTCCACTCTCATGACCCCTCCTCTGCCTTCAGCATCACGCCCTCAGTACCACTCCCCCATCACCCCTCCTCCACCCTCAGCACATTTCCTCCACCCTTAGCCCCCTGCCCTCTCTGACTCATACAGCACGACATTGTTTTCAAAGAAGCAAACCTGTGCTGTTTGAGATTATGGTAGGTTGACTTTCCCTGCCTTGTTATCCTCAAAGGTCATCTCCTTATGCTAGTTAGTGTTTAACCCTGTTACCACGTCACTCGCTTTGCTAAGTCATTCGCCTGATTACACACATCTGGGAAGCAGTTCGGGACAGTGTGTGTCTCATCCGTGGCCGCGTGCATTTCTACACACTGGTGACCAGGAGACAGAGGTGCTGCTTCAATGAAGATCTCCCCGATTTCACTCTGATTCTAGAACTTCACCTGAAAGTGTAGGCATAGCATTGATTTTGACAGGTGAAAACGAACTGTGAGAGGGGGAATTACTGGACTTCTTGCTTTCTGGGCTGTTCCACCTGTGGTTGTCCAGGAGCCAGGCTGTTGTCTGTCAGTCTGGGAAAGGCAGAGTGATTCCTGAAGAGCATGGGGAGGGAGGGAGGTGTTCCTGCCATGCAGCACCATTGACAGGGGAGGCGTGGTCAGAAACATGCTGTGGCAACAGGTTTGGCGAGGACGTGTGTCACTATGCATGCACTACAAACATGGGCGCAGAGGGACATGGTTGGGAGGAGGGAGCTAACAGGAAGCTAGCCAAATAAGGAAAAGATGTTGGGCAGGGACTGGAATACACTGGAATACACAGGGCAGTGCAAGGGCTTCACAGTAATTAAAGGTGAAAAACACAGGGCAGTGCAAGGGCTTCACGGTAATTAAAGGTGAAAAACACAGGGCAGTGCAAGGGCTTCACGGTAATTAAAGGTGAAAAACACAGGGCAGTGCAAG
>JAACJT020000399.1:1646-19933 GCA_009936485.2 Gymnarchus niloticus | reverse complement strand
CACGTGGCCAACCATGGCGCCCTATTTTTCAGTTTTAAGATCTCCCCCCCCCCCAACCATCTTGGTATGCCCGGCCCCCCCCCCCCCCACCCGACATACCGTGTCACTCACATTGCTACTGTTTATACAACCAGAGCTAAATATGGATTAATCTCCCGCATTATCTATTCAGTTATTTGCTCAGATGTTTGTCCAGGTTCATTTACAATTCATGTATCTGCTGGATGATTCTTCTAATGGCATAATTCCTTCCCATCAGATTTTTATTTATTTTTTGTTGTGTGCTGGGAATACTGATCTTCTCTATTTTTAAAATGTCTCTCCACGCCAGTTTCGGTCACACTTTGCTAGGCGTATTAATCTTACCAATTTTTTTTATTTTTCATTCCGGTCCACAGTTGTTTATTTTCGTGTCATGTGACCTGGGTTATCTTTTCCGCGGTTCGCCTCCAGCGATGAGCATGTCCCTCCTCGGCCAAGCCTGGACCACCTTCTCAGATATGAGCGTCACAGCTGAAGCACAGAATGCCTCGTTTTGGTCTCATCAGTTTATACGTTGAATTTCCAGATGATCGCCCTCCTTAGTGTATAAAACCAATCATGTAACATAAGCCTGGTTTAAACACGCGGAATGTGACTTATTACTTCTTCGCAAGGTTATTTCTCATTGCTTCTGGTCCATTTTCTTATTAGCAGATTATTAGTATCCTTTCATTATCCATAACTGCTCATCTAACACAGGGGTGCAGTAAGCCTGGAGCCTATCCCAGAATTCACAGGGTACACTCCTGGATGGGATGCCAATCCTTCCCTGGGTACATGCAAACTCAGAGTAATTCATTAGATGGGTAATTTAGGCTTTGGACTACTGGAGTATGTCGTCGTTACCCAGAGGAGACCCGCAAACTTCACTCGCTTGATGTAGAGCCCAAGCTGAAATCAAGCATTCATCAGAGGTGGTGTCAGGCTACCAGGCTTCAGTAAAACTGTCCCCACAGACAGAAATGTCATCCTTTTACTCTCCCAATAGCTGACGGGTACCCCAGTGGGTCAAAAAGTGTACATTAAAAGAAGCAAATGGCCTGGAATTGCGTGACCCACGATATTTCATAATGGAAGCACAGAAGACGCAGATAGCTAATTTGCATTAAAACATGTGTGGTTCAGTCTTAAAATGAGTATGGACAAAACTATCCTAATCATAAGTTTAACCCTAACCACACATAGTTAACAGCGGTTAACAGCTAACAGCAACGTGACAGTAATGTGAGGAGTTCAAAAGCAGTCGTGTGATTCCCTGATCAGGAAATGTTCTGAGGTCCTTGAAGACAGAAATGTCTGTTCCTGCAGTCCAGTCTGTTTCTTCCGCTCGGTCAACGCGTACTGCTTTCTCCCTGGACTTGTTAATCAAGCAATCCTCGTACAATATCCTGGATTTAACTCTCTGGTGGGGTATAGACTGCAGAGTGTAAAGCACAAAGTCAAGAAAGTTTGACCATTGTGTTGCTATTCATTGGCTGGGGCAGTGCATCCCAAAAGATAGCCTTCCAGTCTTTTCTAAACACCCTCTTGATGCAAACAGAGGTGAACATGTCAGACACCTCACTGATTTAATGAGGCAAAATAGTTTTTTTTCTATCCTGATAATCAGGTTGTTCCTTCACCTTTCCACCATTTTGTCCTCCTTGTGTAGAAATATTCATACGACCCTTCTGTCAAACAGTCACCCTCTGGGTGGAACTGAGATCAGCTCTCTCTGGAGACCTTCTGCTAAATCAAAGGGGAGATTTCCTGTACGTGGAATCGTATTGAATATATAGAGGGGTACAAATTATTCCTCATTCTCGTTAGTAAATTGAGTCGTCATCGTCTTCTGATTATTACAGTTATTAAAAAGGTGAGTCTTCCTCATAATTTGCAATCCCATCCAGGGTGTATCCCAGCCTTGTGCCCTGTGATGGACTGGTATCCCATCCAGGGTGTACCCCAGCCTTGTGCCCTGTGATGGACTGGTATCCCATCCAGGGTGTACCCCAGCCTTGTGCCCTGTGCTGCTTGGGATGGGCTCCAGACCTCCCTGTGAAGCTAACCTAAATTAACAGATTGGTTCTCCTCTTAGGTCCAGGGATGACGGCATACGTGGCTCTGAAGGCCTTCTCTGTTTTTGGATTCAAACATTCAAAGCAGGGCAACATAACAATGATGTGGTTCAGAATAGTGATTAATTAAAGTGCATTACACAAAGACACCTTCACTCCACAATGAAATACTCTGCGTAAATCCTAAGGTACCCAAAAGGCAAATGACATCCAACAGAATAAAGTTCTGTTCTTAAAAAGCAGTGCATGTTAACGAGAAGAAATTCACTGGGAAAAAGCCTACAATATTCAGCTGACATCATCAATTTATGGTAGCGCGTCATCCATAACTCATCTGATGAAATGTACATTAGTTATGATGTGTACACAATGTGAACAGAATCACAATCAGCTTTATTTGCAAAGTAGATGACTGTTACTTGTGCCGTCTGTTTGCCGTAATAAGATATCCACACCCAGTGTAAATAAATTTAACAGATTTTCATATCCAGAATAAGAAGATATCAACCAGCTAGCTTGATATTCTTTAAGGTTTTCACATTTTCCATTGTTATCATAGTATGCCCATAGCGGGCCAGTCTTAACTAGCTAATTACAGGTAGAACTAGATAACCAATGAATTACCATAGAAGACATCCGATTTTTGAAAGGGGGTTACAGTTTGTGGCAATGTCTAATCAGTAGAGGCAAGGAGTTAGAGACGGAACATTAATTCTGGAAGTTCACAAGCTAAAATAGGTATGACATGGTGGTAATACGCACTATACACATTAGAAAAACATGCCAATATGGAGCCCCGGTAGGGCTATGAGTATTTCCTGTCTATCTTTATCAAGACCCCCGGCAGGACTATGAGTATTACCTGTCAATCCTTACAACAAAGTAGACTGAGGTGAAAAGGAGGAGAGAATAGGGGTGTTTCACCTGGTGTTGTGTCACATGACATCGTAATGCATAACACAATAATGGCCATGAGATACATCAGCTACATGAGTTCTGTGTCTTCTCGATTTGACACGTCCTGCTGGCGAAACTTTGTTATTCCAAAAAAGCGCCAACATTTCTGTGAAAGCTTTATCGTACTTTCAAAAAAGTCTAAAAAGTTACAAAAGTTGCAAGATCTAAAGAGACCCAAGTAATGAAAACCGTCGCCACCCCAAGTAATCATACATTTCACACTGCACATACTGGATATACAGAATGTGAAGGAAAGTGGAGAGTAAATTGTCTGTTTCCCTTACATGTTAAAATTCCGCAACGTTTGGATTGTATAATCGGCTCTTTCCCAGAATCACTGGATTTGGACTCAATGGCTGGTGATTCAGACTCGGCCACTGGTGACTTCATACTTGACCAGAGGGCTGTTCAGTTCTGCTCTCAGACAGGAATGCAATGCCTCCATTGAGTTAGGCTAAAGATTTTCTAGTTTTTGCTGCACATGAATGCAGCAAAACTCTTTACACATGAATAAAGCATAAACACAAGTAAATCATGGTAATAAATCTATTATTACTTGGCGGTCAGTTTTGTTCACATTAAATATTGGGGATGTCGCCCCCTATAGCCCATTTTAACTTGCTCTCTATGCTTTTGTTTATCATTATTTCATCTTTATCTTAGCATTCGCCACTGCAAACAAAACACTACTTTACAAAGCCCAGCTTTGAGTTGGCGTTACCCTGCATAGTTTAATTTTAGTTCAGACGTTCGTTATCATTGGGCTACTTTGCATTTAAATTGGATTTTCATTCCAAACAGATTATGTGGATGATCTCCTTTTATGATCCCTGGTCAGAGCAGACCAGGAGCTAAGTGTCCCCCTTTATATGAAGGTCTTCATACCTGAGCCACCCTTTGTCCTGTGTTTATTCTACAAAAGCTTTCCCTGTATTCGTAAAATAAATTTAACCCAACACCCAAACTCCGATGGTTTAATCCCTCGTCCAGGTACTCTGTTCTGATTTCAGCGTGTAAAAATGTTTTATTTTGTCTCATCAGGGATTTGTTTATTTTTGTCTTGTCTGAAATGATGCACAAAATGAATCTGTTTCTGTCTTGATATTCCCTTGTTTGACATCTGGTTTTTGGATGATACTCATGAACCCGACATCAATTGCCACATTTGCTGGTGTGAGTGAATATGCTGCATCATTTCTGACGTTGCATTTTTTTAAATTCCAGTTATTCATCCATCCATCCATCCTTTTATCCATCTATCCAGCCAGCCTTCTATTCATCTACTCCTACCTTTCATAAGTGCATATCCAGTAAATGCTCTCAGATTCTTTTGACTTTAATATTCGTTTACAAATTTACAACCACCCTCACGCTGCCGATATAAATATTCACTAAGGCAGGACCTGCATAAGATGGCATTATTTACACCTCTTACAAAATTAGACCAAAATTAAATTAGACCAAAATTAAATAACATCAGTATAAAATGCGTAATAATATGGCTTCACTTTGAGTCTTGATTATCTCAGTGCTCTCAGTAAAATTAATTAGCATTGCCTTGTACGTTAGCTTGATCTTTCATCTTAATTTAATAACCGTCTCGATGGTGTGGTATTGTGACCTAAATGTGAGAGTAGCTACACACGCATTGTCAGGAATAAGACGAGGGCATGAAACTTTAGGAAAACGTGGCCAATCCGGCTTTCTCACCATATCAAAGAGGTACATATGATGGCCCATCACAGGGGTTTTTGACCTTCCCTGAACCAGGGAACACACATGAAAAGAACTGTGTGCTCACTTATGAAGGATGGGGAGATTTAATATTTCTTGCCCTTCCGCCCATTTTTCTCTCAAACCCGGGGTGCTCCGCCTTTATTATTTTTCACCCTCCGTAAACAAGATGGTAATAGGAACCCCATGTCTCAAACCACTGCCGTATCAGTTACCGTGGTGACCTGTATGCGTCAAACAGCCTGATCCTATGTAGTTCCTGCCTGTGAATATTCTTAGCACAATGGAAACATTAAGACCCTAAAGAATTATTATAATTCGGGTAAGATATTTTTTAGTGAGTGTGACCAGTGACTGTACAGGCGGTTACAGCAGCATTTAAACGCAAAGCATATTAGTGTATTTTCTATATGTCACTGTCAGGAGTGGAAAAAACAGGATTACTGGGCGATATAATATGATTAAACGTAAGGAGTATTAGGTCCCATGGGCATCTCGAGCAGAAACAGCGATCACACATCGAATCAGCTGAAATTCAGTGAAGCACTTTAGCAAGCTGCCCAGTACCAGATTGGTCCTACTTCTTACTTCTCCATGTTTGTCACTCCTTAGTAAGTGTTTAGAGTGCAGCCTGACTTGAAAACATAATGCATTTTGCAGTCGATTCTTTGCCCATTCATTCTGGTCTGCGCATCCAAGCAAAATCAAAACGAACTCTCAGGAACATCTACTGTGGAAGCCCCTTCGCGGAGCTGAATCACAAAGGCTTGGTTGGTCCGTGGGTCACATGGACTGTGCAAAACCGATGGCAGATTTGCTTGCAAATCATATTTTTACAAAAAACTTACAGCATTGTCTTTATTTCACAGTTAAATTTATACCGCAGAGCGTGGGCCGGTACATCATTCAGGTGTATTCTGGTCAGGGTTGTGGAGTACAGCAAAGCAGGGAAATTCAGTTTGGGGAATTGTTTTAACTGTGACTAAATTGTCTCAGTTGCTCACTCCTTGGCCATTCTGCATAAAATGGTCCTCATGACAGCACCCCAAACCAGAAGTGTCAGGTTCAGGAACCATATAACAAGAATTGTGAGCCGGCTGTGGTGTGGTCTTGTTCAGTGGTCTGTGATTAAAATGGTTTTCACTGCCCTGTGTAAATCCTGTAAGCTTACCTTAAGTTTATCAGCCAGATTTCGGCATTTCACTCATCTGTCTTTAATCCTAGCCGTGTATCTTTGCCAGACTCCTGTGTCCCAAGCAGTCCCTCAATCCTGTTTCCTGGTCCTCCTTTCCGTTTGGGGGCCTGGTCCTCATCTTCTGGCTGATTGCCTTCCCCGGTTGTATTTCTGGTTCCTGGTTCTCATCTGTCTCTCTTTGCCAGTCCTCCACGCTTCCGTCCTCCATGGTACGTACATCCCCCGCTAGAACCGTCTACTCTGTCAGAAGCCCGATGTCCCATCGTTTGCCTCTCTTCCATGGGATCTGATTCTAGCAAACGCAGGAGATGCTGGGCAGAAGACCTGGCAGTTGGGTGGATGGCCCAGTTTGGGCTGAATCTTCTTCTCTCTCTGAAGTTTGAGTTAATAAAATAACAAACTAAATTCCCCTGGAGTCTGGCATAAGGAATATTTGAGTAACACGTATTACATGTACATATTTTATAATCAATTTAGTTGTTGGTACAGTTGCCTCTAGTTCACTTTTTCATTTAAAAAGATACTATTTTTATCAATTTAATGTCACACATTACTGGAGTGGTGGGTAGTGCACGTTCAGGAATTGTTTGGCTGAGGAAGGAGTAACGCCTCTTCTATCGCCCTGCGTTGCAGGATTTTTCAACAGAATGTGTTGCTCTGTAAACAAGTAATGTGAAGACTGGGTTCGGTGAAAAATAAAATTAATAAAAAAACAAACAAATAAATAAATAATCAACATATTAAGAATTAAAATCTTAGCGCAACATCGGCCCAAGAAATAACACTCCTTGGGGTCTCAGTATGACGCACGGGGGGCGTGGGATGACCATGAGCTGGGGGGAGTGTGTGTGTGTGTGTGTGTGTGTGTGGGGGGTGGGGGGTTATTCTTCAAATGCGCCCACTCTTGACACCCTTAAAGGTACAGGCACACCAACAATGCAAATAAGACCTAAACAGCAGTCAACTGCTTGCATTTTAGTTAAAAATAAGTTAATATTCCCAAATGAATATTCATGTGCTCTACATGTTTCGGCTCCTTATTATCAGTGTCATTTTCACCAATACGTAATGAGACTCGGCCACCGAATTTCTGAACAGCGACCTGCTTCAGTTGTTCGAGTTGTGTCAAACGCATTCGCTGCGCAAATTCGCTGCTTTATTTTACATAAAACTTTCAAAGCCCACGGAACTATCGTCAGAAACAGCACACTGCAAGAAAGGCTCTCATAACTGACAGTGCTTAACCTGCAGGGTAAATGAAATGTTTATTCAAAGCTGAATCCTTGGAGTGACATATTAATTGTTTTGCAAAGATTCTCCATGAAATCAATAAGTTGTCCCCAATGAGACATTCAGCTAGGGTATGCCCATATGGGAATTTTGCACTGCAGTCAGCTTATAGCATAACTGGCCATCCAGTCAAACAGAGGTGTCATGATGAAGTTAAATGAGTAAAAGACTCACAGTTGCATGCTAACTATATGGCACTGCCAGTAAAAAGTGCAAAGGAAACGCGCTCATTTCCCCATGACAGTGTTGACAATGTCTGTTTATGCATCTGAGCATCATATGGCATGATAATCTCGCTTGCTGGGACACGAGAGGTACGGCAAAGTTGCCTAGGAACTTAATTCTAGCGCTGTTTTGTTCACCTGGAGAGTAAACAAAAGATAAAGACATAACTGTAGGATTTTTATCACGTAGAACAGTTTTCCCTCTAACTGTAAAATTATGAACGTGTTTATATTCAGAAGGCTGTCTAGAATTACGTCAGATTCTATGTCTTTTCAGATAGGCTGATAACACTGCTCATGTGTGCGGATATTTCAGCAACAGACCAATAACAGTCCTTTATATCCATCAAAACAATAATGGGTCCTGACCAAAAAAAATAATATACTCTTCCTTGTTTAATTGTAATCTTACATTCTAGGTAAGGTAACCATTTAAGCGAGCTTATGCTGGATTCTGGTTATGGTGACAAACCTCATTGAATGATTCTCTGGTATCTGGTGAAGGAAATCTCAAGCTGCTTCTGAATTAATTAAGAAATATAAAGGATAAATATGTCATCTGTATACTGTCTTACATCTGCTGGAAGGTCAACTGTGGTCACAGTGGAATTTTTTAACCTGAACATGACCAGGGTGCCAAGTGAAAATATTTCACTGTCAACTAAAGATAAGTTTTACTGGATTTGAACCCAACTGGTACTGTTGTGCCTCCTTGCTGACCCGCTGCCGGTGTTCTCCCATCTTCCAGGCATGGTCAGTCTCAGCCTCTTATCCGATTGCATATGAAGGCTATGCTAGAGAAGACTCCACCCCCAGTCCATCCACCCATGGTAGACCAAAAAAATAACATTTGCATGTGAAGCACATGAGGTGCAGGGGATCTGTGATTGGGCATAGTTAATTTTAGGGAGCATTGCATTTCATGCTGTTGTGGGTGGATACCATACGTGGTAAATATTTCTGTGTTCATCCCATGGTCCCTTGAGGTTAATTTTATGCAAGCCGTTTATTGTAAAGATGTTTCCAATCACCCACGAGATTAAGTACCCCTTGCTATAAATGAGACGCTATTATTCTCAGAAAAAAAAAAAAAAAAAAGTCTGCATGGTAAAACTGTCACTGGATTCCATGAAAAATTGATTTGCAGGCCAAATGGAAGTCTATATACTCTAATAAGGCCAACAGATAAAAAGAGTTTTATTAAGATAACTGAAAAAAAGACTGTTTCTTCTGCCTTTGTAGTGTCTAATAAATCTAATCTAATCTAATGGATAGATTAGAATCTAATAACCTCAGTTTAAATGATCATTTTAAATGCCTTGAAAATTATTTCTGCGTGGAATGAAGGTACCGCAGTGACGATTTCACTAGTTAATGTTGGAAACCAGTCATCCTGTGATCGAATTTAAACCCCTGCCTGTTGGCCAGATGTGGACTTTAATTTAAAGGCATAGTAATTATACTTCACTAGGTACAAGGGAGGGCTGTATAAAAAGTGAGAAATAAGGACAATATTTAGATAGACATTGTGATATATTTTATCATTTATAACCTAGCCTTTTTCTGGCATGCAGTCGTGAGGTTCTGTCTTTAAATTGCTCACTAATGGGACTTTTCCATCCATCAACTCACTACTTATCCTGGAGAGGACTCCAAAGGGTGAAGGAGGTCACTAGAGCTTACACTATGTAGCACAGGGCATCATAAATGGGATGCCAGTCCAGGGCACTCTGGGTAATTCAGGGACGTGCATAACAGCATGCCTTTGGATGAAAGAGGAACCCGGACTACCTGGAGGATACATGCAAACTGCACACACACAGAGCTGACATGGAACTCGAACCCCTAACCCTGGAGTGAGATATCCACTGAGCAACAGCTCCACCTCTAATGGAATTTATATGGATCATGAATAGGATATAGGATAGTTAGTTTTGGACTGCTGTATTATTGGTATATGACCCTTTGGCATAAGGGGGGCATCACTCTGCCAGAGAAGACCTTGCAGTTTAAACTGCCTCACTGCATACATGTCGGCACCTGCCATGTATGTAAAACATGTAAGTGAACCCTTAAAATTAAACATGCAAGAGATATGTGTACCATTTAAAAAGTCTTAAATTAGCAATATAGACATTGCCAATTTGTATATAAAGCAATAAAATAACGATCACAAAAAGCTTTCTTTAACAGGAAAAGATTTTGATTGGTACATGGGTCTGCACTCACAAAGTGCATGCTACTCCGCTCTAAAGCTGGCAGTTATTATAGGGGGAAGATTAGTCTTCTTCTGGTGCTCCATAACAGCACAAATTGCTGCTTCTGTGCATTTTATTCATACGTACAGATATTCATAGTCTCCAATGAACCAAGCAGTGCAAAGTAATGACTGACTCGAGTAAGGCTGGTTTATATTTACCACGCTGCAGGGCAAATTACCTGAAAAAAAAAAACAAAAAATGTGGTTAGAGGTAGTTGAAATTAATTCCCTTGTCGGGATCTGTGTATCATCTTCCACAGAAATGATTTTCGAATAAGGCAAAAAAGCACAGATTAATAATGTCTGTAGGGAGAGGCTGCGGCATCGAGAGGCACGGTGCAGATGTACTATACCAAAGAGATGGTTTGCACCTATCAGTTCTTCATTTCCAGATAACACTTTGAGCTCACTGTATTTTTTGTGTTCCATTTATGGACTGTTGTTTCTGCTAATTCTTCACCTGCTTTGGGTGACGCTGTTTCATGTTGTGTAGGTACACGAAATGCACCGATTCCTTCCCTGAAACCATCAGCCATTACACACACGTACAGATCTTTTCCTGTGTGGCTGCTGTTGAGTAGGGTGGAGTTAAACCATTCCTCTGAAGACCTTACTTACTCTTGCCAAAAGACAGGAAGGATGTACTCCCTTAAATATTTCATGATTTGAACGGATTTTCACCTCAGAAAATCCTTACAAATCTTCTGCTGAACAGAGCACCCCTCCAACATTTTCTTATAACTATCCTAAAGTTCTGAGGAGATTGCTGATGATGAACAATCCCTCCAGGGACTCCAAGTCAAAAGACAAGTACGGGAGTCCACAGAGCCATTAGTGTCCCAAGAAAAACGTACAAAGTCTGAGAACTTGAAGCTCAGTTTCCATTATACCTATCAGCCATTTTTGCTTATCATAGCATGACATGGTCAAGACTTGCTCAAGTCATCTCAAGCTTCACATAAAAAAAAAAAAAATCCCCACCTGGACTCGAGCAGTTCTCAAGTGGGCAATCGTCAGATATGACACAAGCTTGGTATGGAAACATTTACCATTGAAAGTGTAAATGATAACACAATGACTCCCCAGACAGCAGGAATGAAAACAAATATGTTCACCCCAGCACTTTGAATTGTGGTTAATTTTATTTAGTCATTGTTTTTTTTTAAAAGCTTTTTCTGGCGTACGTTCCACAGAAAAAATTAAATACATGCATTGCAAATCAGTAGCAAATGCGTATGATATATATTTATAGGCATACATACAATGCATACATTATTTTAATCGTATTTGTTTACTATTATATATTTTTGAAATGTGTATTTATAAATATATAACTTCAAAAACGGCTGCAGTGAAAATTTAAAGTATTAGTTATATAATTTTGTATGAAATGAATGCCTTTGAGGGGAAGAATATAAAATTCTCAGTTTTCATTCTAAGCAACAATTTGGACTTGACTCGCCAATCCTCTCACAAACTGATGGACAAATCCAAGCCATAGCTTCTATCTGTACTGATAAAGGCTTAACCAACACAATTTTTCACCCCGCGTTGCAAGATTTGGACTTTCAATCCACAGTGGGCTTAGGGAACGAGAGCGAAAGACTCTTCTTGGCTAAGTTGGCAGCTTACATTTTGCTGATGTATCTAAACTTTCCCCTAGACCATCAGAGAAGTCATGTGATCTTGAGTCTTTTTTATTTGACACAGTAACTTGAGGAGTCAAGGAACTGGAATAGAAATATATCCAGTAAATGATAAAAACATCATCGTACAGACTAAATTTTCTGCTATGAAATGAACTGTATGCCCCTGCGACCCTGACCAGAATAAGTGGTTGAAAGATGGACGTACGGTTAATCGATTTCATAAATAGAGCCTGCGATTGGGGTGGCAGAGAGGAGCGGTCGTTAACACAAGCGCATCACAAAGCTGGTGAATTGAACACTGCCTCTGCTCTGCATGGAAGTTGTTGGCTCTCCCTGGTGGTCTGGTTTCCTCACGTGGTCTATAGATACGCGGTCTGGTGTCTCTAAATTGCTCATAAAGTGTGTGCGGGTATGTGTGTGTGTGTGTGTGTGTGTGTGTGTGTGGACGCACAGCCTGCAATGAATAGGCATCCTGTTTGATGTGCCCCTACCTTCTGCATCCTGGGACACACTTCCAGTGACCCAGAAGTGGATGAAAAGGAAATCGTGAATGGACTGAGGTTTACCTCTGCATTTAATTAATGACGTACATTTAATACAGAATAATATATAAGCAGTATTGGTTCAAATAATGAGCTACTTTGCATTTTAAAATATGCTGAGGAAAGATAGATGCACTCTATTACTGTTTAAAGTGCAACAGGTTATTTATGGCCATTCTTTTAAACAGTGTCAGAGTTGCTCAGGTATTTAAAAGAGAATTTTAAAACATAGTGAAAATGCGGTGAAACATTTCAAACAGCACAAAACAAGTTGAAATAAGTGATGTGTTAGCACTGAATTGCACAGTTCACCATTTTTATTAAGTAGTTTTATTTAAGAGGTGTGTCATTGGAACGCAGAGCTCAGTGTTGTTTTGTCTTGAATAACAGAAGCAATTTTTTTAGTATAATTGAAGTCTATAACAGTTCAAGCCAAGATGGTGTTGATGTGTTTTGATTTTGAGGTGAAAATGTACTTACCAGTAAATAATTATTTGAAAGATTTGGGTTAATGTGTAAAGCACACACAATTCCTAGCCTAAGTGATATATTGACAAGTTTCTCTGTCATTCCCTATAGGTAGAAGTAAGGTGGCCTTCATGTCAGACATGCTGCATATCTTGACAAACTGTATTTCGACTGCTGTAAATTATCCTGAACAGCAGCATGAATTTGTGGCCATTCTACAATTACCGAAAGCTAATTTTCCCCTCTTTTCATAGTTCTGTTTTCCGTACCGTGGTAACTATGGAAACGCACAATTACCTGACGGAGCTGAACTGTGAGCATAATCACTTCAACTAGCATCCATCCACCAGCAGAGTACAAAAGCGTTCTGGCATTTTCACATAACAACTCCATGCATAAGAGTCTCAGTCTGGCAACCCAGATCTATCCAGGAGAGAAACAAATCAAGAGACAAACAATACGCATTCTTTAAACATGCTTCAAACGTGCAATCACTTCATTTCAAAGGCCTTCGTCTCGGCTCGCTCTTTTACAATCCCTGTTATTCCAGTTGGCGTTCCAGAATCCTTCAGTAAATTGCATTTTAGACAAAATACCCCAGTGGAGTTAACAATGTCACCTCGTCTTTCAGCCCGTTCTGAATTCGTCACCATTTGCATAGACTTGCCATGGTTTACTCTGGATTCCTATCACATGCCAAAGAAATGCGGTTAAGTCGGAATGGTGACCTTAAAGTTCCCTTCAAGTTAGCCACAGTAGCTAAGCTATACCTGTCTACTTAGACAGGATATTCATTACCAAAATCAAAAACTACACTATGATTGATGATAATGAGTGTAGCTGAGACACTGCTTCATACACACACCACTCGGCCTTCGTGATAATAGATTTGACAAAATAAGGAGTAGTGAAGTTATTAGTTATCATTCAACGAAAACAGCAAATAATGAAAATTTATTGACAATCAGACTTATGACTTTTCTACAAGATGTAAACTATTACCTTACTGAGGGTAACTGAGAGAACTAAGGAGTTCTCTAAGAGCCGGCCCAAGCACGATATATGATATATGATATTTGACATATGATATATGATATATGATATATTATATATGATGTTTGATCTATGATATATGGCATATGATATATGATATTTGATATATGGCATATGATGTATGCTATATGATATTTGATATAGGATATAGGATATATGACATGTGACATATGATATATGATATTTGATATATGATATATGACATGATATATCATATTTGATTTGTGATATTCGATCTATGATATATGACATATGATATTTGATACATGGTTTATGATATTTGGCATATGATATATGGCATATGATATATGTTTGATATATGACATATGATATACACTATGATATGTGATGTGTGATATATGAAATTTGATATATGATATATCATACATGATGTATGATATATCATATATCATATATACACAAGCACATATTTCCAGAGGAGGAGAGAAAACCAGAAGGTTACACAAACCAGCAAATAACGCTTTCCTGTTTATCAGTCAAGAGATCACATGACCTTCTCGTGAAAACATTTCACACCTGAGTCCTGCATTCCTGTTAGTCCATCTGGACAGCTGCAAGTTTGCTCAGCCAGTATCTCGTCTGCACCTGCCTCTTTCCTGGGGTCTCTATTGGCTCGATGATCAGGACAGACGAGCCTTTCGACAAAAGCCTCAGCTCCTGAATTAAATCTCAAGTAGCTCGGCTGTTGGGATTACGTCAACTCTCCCCTTGCATTCTTGATATCAGCCTACTCTTTGTGCACAGTACAATTTTATTTCAACTTGTTCCAATTGCATTTCACTTATCATACAATGTAGGATATTTTGAGAATCGTATTTCATGACTCAGCTGTCCTTTGATGGACGATAACATCATTTTTATATCAACAAATTTAATTTGATCGCTAATGTTAATATGAAGAGCTTCAGGTTCATGGAACCTTGTGGGGAAGTTACTTTTGTAAAATGCCTTCCACGCTGAACAGGTTACTGTCCCTTTAAGTGGAGGTGGCGATTGCTGGCACTTTGTGCTCCAGAGACTTTTTTTCAAACCTTCTTATTCCACAGGGGTATGGTAGCAGGAAACCAACCAATCACAGTCGTTATTCAAAACCCTACCTATACAGCAAGAAAGCTGTCTTACCCTCTGACCTGGACCGCTTCTCTACTGAAGACAAACATTTATGGAAGCGGTTTGCGAGCTCCAAACCGGGAGTTAGCTCATTAATAGGCCAGGGACATGATACAACAGTCCTGTCCTTTCCGACAGACTACTTAGCCATGTGCATTTCTGTAGTCTCCTATATTTCTACGATGTCGTCCGCTTACTGCATGTTAGACATTTTGTTTGCATGTGTAGCATTCACACCGTGTCTCTTCATCATGGCTGCATTCTTCAACACGTTCCGTGCTTCCTCTCACACGCTGCCGCTATTGCTCTGTTGTTTTTTTTTTTTTTTTTTTTTTTTGCTGCTTAAGTGATGCTTTTATCCTGGGCGTCTAAGTATTTGCACAGCTTATTTACTGGGGAGATTCAAGGTTACACATCCTGCTCAAAAATACCACGCCATAGTGGGTTCTGGCACTTGGGCAGGCATTTAAAGGCTCTGCCCTTGAGCATAATTCAACTTGGGACCAGCATCCCTATTATCCGGCACAGTCATGCAGACTGTCGGGTCGGTTTATTTTACCTTTGGGTTGTATCCTTCTTCAAAGCCTCTTATAGGAGTGCCCAACACCCCACACATACTGGGGGTCTTCAGGTTCCATAAAATGCTCTTCGGGAATGATGAGACTGAGTGTATCTGTTGCCTGATGTTGTTTTCTCCTGTAGTGAAAGGCTTTTGAGTTTTCGACTATGATTTGGTATGTCCAGGGGCCAGTGGGGGGGGTGGAACTGTGGAACTGGAGAAGCAGGACATGCAGAGGTCCAGCATACACATAACACACACGTCAGTATATGAAAAGGAATCTACACGACAGTCCATAACGTGTGTTTGGCACAAGAACAGATGCCAGCATGGAAGCCAGGACTGGTGCAGAATGCCAGAAATGCGTCAGCAAGAGGCAACTTCTTCGTAGAGCCAAAAACCATTAAGGAAAAAAAGCAAAGGAATTTGATGGCTTTACCAATAACTGCTGGGAAAAAAGAAAGAAATAAAATTGAGTTTGCATTCCAGAGTCTAACGAGGATTATTTGGAGGAGGTGTCACCTTGAGGGCACCCAAACGGCCTTTTGAGACATGGCAGCCAAATGAACCAGTAGGAACTGAGACAAGAACATTTTCCTTCTCCACACTGCTGGTCCAGACAAAGCTTTAGGCATTTAAGCATTCTACCTGGCGTGCCTACAGATTTAACATCAGGAATCGCCAGCCAGGGAGAATTACAGGCTGGGCCGCAAGATGAAGAGTGACAGGAGAATTACAGACTGGGCCACAAGATGAACTGTGACAGCACCGGTCGAGTTAACTCTGTCCGTGGTGCTGAACTGTCTGGGCTGTGGCTTTGAATTTGGCTCTGAAAACAGCACAGGAGATGTGATCATGGTCCTTAAGAAATATTAGCACTCAGATGTAAAAAAAAAACATTCGGTCAGATGGCCTTCATCTCCATATTTTCTTACATTTTTATAACACTACTGTTCTTTATTTTTTAATGTACAATTTCTGCTAATTTTTCATTATGTACTTACATAAATTTAGACTAATTTTTAGTCATGTGATTGCACCACTGCACCTTAATTCTCTATTTATGTTTTCATAATTTATTCTTTTTGTAACCAGTTTCATTTTACGTACACAATGACACAAAAGACGTATTTGGATTGTAAATAAGACTGTCCCATGCAATTAGAAGTTTTTAAGGTTTATTTTACTATATGAAAAACTGAACATTAAACATTTTTACTAATGGGTCACAGCTTATTTGAGATTTACACTTTTGAACGCGAGGAGGAAATGTGTTCTGTTGCCTCTTTCTACTTAAGGAGGGTGCAGGTAACTCAACCTGGATACCGGCACAGTGCTGCCTCAGGGTCAGTAGAACAGCATGGGTCTTGTGTGTTCCTCAAGGGATATCCTGCACCAATGGATAGTCCTGAGCACATTTGCATGTGTGTGCACATCAGCAATGTCGTGGAAATCACCAGTGCCTGATGGGGAGCTGTAGGTCGCTGTTGCCTTATCAGTTAACCTCTTTTTCAACTGAACTCCTGTCTATTATTCGGACTTAACACATCATACTCATGACAAAGGCATTGCTTGACTCTTTTGTTTGGGCTTCCTTGTTTCTATTTATGATCCAATCACAGCTCGCTTCCTCTGCCTTAGTTAAGCCAGTTAAATTTAGCATCGCCCTTTGCAAGCCTGTCCCGTGTGCCAACTGATGGGACTGCACACTCCAACGCTTTATATCCACTGTAGCAGCATTGTGAGCGTTTGGTAGGATCAGCACCAAATTACCGCACACTCATCTGAACAGCGCCAGCTGTCCCTTTCACGTCAAGCACGCCAGCTCTCACAGTTTTCAAAACAAATAGCCCTTGACATAATGTGAAATGATTCCTGGGAGATGGCTCTCAGAAAAAAATGACCCTTCTGCATTTCTGAAATGCATAAACTAGCATTTGGTTCTTCTTTTGAATTGTAAACTTCAGGTACTACCAACAAACTCCAATATGTCAGGCAGACTGATCAAAGCTTTTAATTATCTTGAAGACACACCTCTATATTGAGCACATCCAGAGTAATCTTCTCTATTGTTTGAGGTATTAACAACTTCTGATGGTCCGTGTCGGGTTCAAGTGGCTGCTACCACTTTAAATGACATCGGAAGCTGACGGCGAGCCTTCTCGTTGTTGTAGTGACACTGACAATTGTGTATTTCCTCATGCATCCTCATGGGGATGCTTGTGTTGCCCAGTTATTCTCATCTGATGGGGGTGGTACCTCCTCTGAATAAGCGTCAGACAGTATACAGTCAGGGTGGTCAGGATCGCCAATATCCTCTTTGTCTGGAAGATCCACGTGCGTGCGCTCTACAACCACCAGGACTGAGAATTACACGTCATCACCTGTCAGTCTTGCAGAGCTCGATTTCACTGTTTCTGCCAGCCAGCTGTAGCTGATGCAGCCATGAGCAAGTGAAATTTGACGAGAGCTCTATGTCCAATAGATCTGTTTCAGTTTGACACACTGAAAATATTCAGTGCCATTTATTTTTGTATAGTGCCTTTCCCAACACCGCCGCCCCCAGGAACTTTAACATGAGTGTGTGGTAATCCTGACCTCCACATGTCTTGCAAGTTTCTTTCACATAGGTTGGTTTGCCCCATGAAACACAGATCTGTTATTAGGCTCACTGGTGTGTCTGAATTGGTCTGTGTGTGTACTGCAACAGACTGCATGAACCCCATCCAGGGTAGTCCCATCCAGGATGAAGCCCATCCAGGGTGTGTCCCATCCAGGCTGTACCCCATCCAGGAAGAACCCCATCCAGGGTAGTCCCATCCAGGATGAACCCCATCCAGGGTGTGTCCCATCCAGGCTGTACCCCATCCAGGAAGAACCCCATCCAGGGTAGTCCCATCCAGGATGAACCCCATCCAGGGTGTGTCCCATCTAGGCTGTACCCCATCCAGGGTGTACCCCATCCAGGGTGTGTCCCATCCAGGCTGTACCCCATCCAGGATGAACCCCGTCCAGGATGTACCCCATCCAGGATGAACCCCGTCCAGGGTGAACCCCATCCAGGGTGTACCCCATCCAGGATGAACCCCGTCCAGGATGAACCCCATCTAGGGTGTGTCCCACCCA
>JAACJT020000398.1:0-19944 GCA_009936485.2 Gymnarchus niloticus | reverse complement strand
CATTCTTCTTTTTTTTTTTTTTTTTTTTACCCACCCCCCCCCCCCCCCCCCCTTTTTGTTCCTCCCCCCCCCCCCCCCCCCCCCCGGCATCTAGTATTTAATTAGCATTTCAGTGAAGGATGGTGATAATAATAGCCCCACGACAGCCAACCGGGGGGTTTTCTCCGTTCTGACGTAATCTTCACTCTTTGCTAGGTGTCTACTCCCCGAACAATGAAATAGCACGAAAGCTCACTGTCGTGGGTGCAGTCATTTTCGGTTTCTTACCACACTGATTTATTTCTTGATGAAGCAAAATGCAGTGCAGATAACAGAAGCCGTCCTTTAAAATGTAGAGGGAGTGGTTAATTCTCGCTCCAAATCTGAGGTTGACCTGTAAATACCTGCATCTCTTTCATAGTTTCCAGTTACCACGCAATATACTGCTCTGCTCTCCTCCACATTCATATGAAGTTGTTGCTGTTTTTTTGTGTAACATCTTGTTATGAGAGGCTTTGCAGTACGACCAGCCTGGTCAGTTTTGATTTAAACATGAAAAAGCTCTCATGGCTTTTAGATTTTAGATGCATGCAAGGACAAATAAATGCACAAATGTGTTGGTGTGCCCCTGTACAAAGGAAGAAGCGTTTTTTTTTTCTCGTCTAGGACAGGGAATTTCCTACAAGAAAGCAGTGAGTCCTTAAAATCATGCCAAGGTATTTATCTTGTAATCCAGGGCCTGTCAAGTAACACTGCTTCATCCAAGCATGCAGATAAGCTGGAAGTGTGTCTTTACAATCCCACACCAGTAGGAAATCGTGTGAGGAATTTCATGCTGTAACTGGTCCACTCGAGTAAGTCAGTGTGTCACTCACTAATTTATAAAGAGATTTTAGCGCTCTTCACGTGCATTTATACCCCAGTGTCTCAGCAATGCAGTTCATTCACAGGAAGACACTGAAGTGGACGGATTACCTGTGTGTGTTTATGGCGATGGCTTGTGTCGCGCATTGGGTGACAATTCCAGTGTGACCCTCAGTGTAACAATCCTGGCAGAGACATATACCAAAATGGAACATGTAATAGTCATGACAACCAGGTATGAGCTATGTGATCAGATGAATTGTGCATATGTTTCTGCTTAATTACGCTACCCTCAGACAGCCATAATTATCCATATAATTTATCAATTAATGTGAGCTTGCTCGTAACCAGGCCACAAACACCATTTGCTTCTACAGGTCATTACTGTGATTAATGATTATGGGTCGCTGTTGGAAAGAATTTACATATAAAAAAAAAAAATGCAAATACATTTTTTGGTTGTGGCTTGAAAAACATAAACTTCCCAGTTAGCAGCATTTACTGAGTGTGTGCGTGCATGCGTGCGTGTTTTTCATGAAGACTACTAGGCACTGGATGCCCACTGACAGGCCTCACATTTCAGCATCTCTCCTTTTAGGAGACCCGATGAAAAGAAAGCCAGCAGAAAGCAGGACACCAGTGCTCCCCTGACATTTCTGTGCTTCCTCTGTTTCTGTCACCACACAACTGCTTTTAATGAAGTGCTGTAAATCTACCTGTTATCTTGATTTCTTACTTAAGTTAAATTTTGCAGTTGTCAGTTTGTTACCTGTTCACACTCTTCTCTTCTTCTTAAAGGCCATAGGAATTATAGCGCAACTAGTTTTTTTTAAAGCAGTATAGTGTTATATTTATTTTATATATAAAAGAAGTTGTATTTAAGCCTAAAATAGCAGAATTATAGTGTGTTATATCAAAGCTATTGGACAGTCCCTCCAGCCCTGATCTGTTCTGAACCTGTCACCAGACCTGATTCAGGTTCCCTTCCTGCTGGTTATTTCTCCTTTCTCCTCCAGCATCTCCCTAAGAAATAGGCCCTCACACACAATAACAATTGATACCCTTCTGAAGGCATGGCCCATTTATACCCTGCCTGTGTACTGACCGAAAACTCCTTTGTTTAGTGGTCATTTGCAGGCTGGCAGGGCAGCACCAGGGAGCAACTCTCACTCAGCAGGGCTCAGGTGAAAGAGCTGCACTTTCCATCAAAGGCCGTACTTTCCAACTAACAATCTCTCAATCATGGGGCCCCTTCCCTTTAGCTGAGATGCCCTCCACTTTTCTCCTGTGGGTTACAGCCCCACTGTCAGCCTTAATGAAGTCCCAGTGGGTATTCGTGTTTGCAGCCTTTACTATTAGCCACGCTAAGAATCATGACAGAGCGCTAGAGGGAGAGGGGAATAATACGGCGTGCAGACCTGGCTGCAGCATCCTAGTCTGGATAAGCTCATTACGGCAGAGCTGCTAATTCTCCCATAACATCCTCTTCGAGGCGCAGCTGAGGCAACGTCTCATATTTTTCATGTTTCTACATTACCACCAATGGCTTTTTAATAAGGCGGAGTAAATGAAAAAGCAATCAGGCCTCGCAGACCAGGCAGGCTGTATGGCTGGGCGGCCCCGTGATAAAGGGGCCCTTCTGAGTTCTGTGTGCCATGATGTGCGGAGTCAAGCAAAGGGGCAGAGTCACGGCACTTCAGTCACTACCGAGCCTCTAAACTACAGCCACCCCATCGCAGGTCTGAACTGTGCGACTAGTTACGGCACAGATAAATGCGAGAGAGGAGAACAAGGAGACATCAAAGATGGCTTCTGGAGAGATGATGAGGTGCTGTCCTTGGTACTTTCAGATAGCTGTGGTCCAGGTACAGATGTGTAACTCTTCCTTGGCGATGATCGGTGAATGCCGTTAATGTTTTGGTCACAGAGGAAATGTTTTTCATACGAACCTCAAATGGCAGCTCCAATTACATGCCATCTTTCACACCCATTGGTGCAGAGGGTAAAGGTCCCACCCAACATTGAATTTAACACAGGGCACACGGGAGCTTCATTACCTAATAGTACTAGGAGTCCTGTGTCTTTGGTGTGGTTGTCGTGTTGAGGTATCATGTAGATTCTTAAAGAGTGGACCACTGCCTGCAGGTCTTTCTTTAATTACATTAAATTAGAGGTTCAGTGGTTCGTTTCAGCATAACTATCTGTTTTATGTTATTGACTGACCAGACACAAATGGCCCATAAAGGGTACGAGTGACATCAACTGACAGGCACATAATCAATGTTATGTCATTCCATGAATTGTACAACTGCAGCCCCGTTGATCCTCTATAACAATGTTTTCAGGACCAAGATCATGTGACTCTGACACTGAGGAGATTATTCGCATGCATGTAACATTTCTGCAGCGCCTAACCCACGGCTGAACAATTTAATGCACAGTGGGTGTCCGTCCATAACGAGGATATGTTGTTACTGTTTCACTCATTTTTATTTGCACATATAATATTCTTTTGCACAGTTGAATAATATAGCAGAAAAGGATGATAGTTAACATCAGTTTTTATGTGCGTGCTTCAGACTTGTTCTGCCCGAGAAATTTACATACGAATAGTGTTCCATATATGTAGAAGTCTGTGGATAGTACTGCTCTTGGCAGCTTGATGGATGGAGGCAGTAATGTGTGTAGCTGGTCAATTTGTAATAGCATTATCTTCTGGGAGGACGGGGAACATTTAAAGGTATGAATCACAGCAACTATGAGATACATATAGACATACACCTGGAAGGTAAGATTCTCTATTCCTCCAAGAAATGAAAGCTCTTATTGAATTCCAGTTCTGTACAGGGGATGTGATGTACATCTGGAGGCCCAGCAACAAGGGCAGGAAATCAGGGAGTTTTCACAAAGTTAACACACTACAGTCTTCCGTCAGTCAAATGGGAGATCTGAGCAAAATTTGGAGCAGATTGATGTAGCAGTGTGCATTTGTTTACCAGACAAACGGACACATATACACTGAGCTATATAAATTAGATTATTGTTGTTGTTTAGATGTTTGTTTATTTGTTTGCCTGTTTGTTAATATAACCTCCTGTGAGCAGCAGGACCCATACATAGAGTGGTAAAATGCTGCAGATGTTTATATCACAAGCCTCGTTGTTCAATTCCGATTCTTTACTCAGATCGAATTTGCCTATCTTGACCGTTCACGTTCATAATTACAAATGACTGGTATCTACATAACTGTAATGCATCTGTACTCTGAAACGGCAGGCATGCACATGTTGATACGTTTTTGCATGAGTCATGTGCGTCTCCAACAACGAAAAACATCACAGCCACTTTCGTTTGTAGCCGTGCTTTGCATTTCTTTGGCAATGGTTTCGAACACTACTCAATTTTGGTAGGTTCCTTCCAGTTTAGCTTGAACTGATTCATTTCCCCAAATATCCAACAAATTGCCAACTTCCCCATCCTTCCACTGACTGCTGTCATTCATTGTTGTTTCGCTGTGCTACCGGTGCTGGCTGATGGCACATGCGTATAGGCAAAAAAAGCCACACGAATTCCGATCTGATCATTCTCATTCATGAAGCACTGTCACAAATCAGATACGTATCCGATCTAGGACCACATATGAAAGTAACTCAGATTTGATTCGAAAAGATTGGATTTCTGTGTTCACACAGCCCTGAGAAAATCAGATCTGTGTCATATTAAGGCAAAAAATTGGATTTGAGTCACTTCAGCCTGGTAATGTGAATGTAGCCTATGTGTGTAACACTTGCTCATGTACAGTATAGTGGTTTTGTGAAATGCTGGGCTTAGCAAAGCAATATGATGTCACCATGTCTTGGCCAGTCTCTGCTACCCAGTTGAAATGAGCTCTTGATGACTTTCTTTATGGTTTTGAGGATGTGGTAGTTCTGTGGTATAAGGAGTAAGTTTCATGTATATTTTAAGAGCAGCAATATGTCATTTACAGCATTCAGTCTCCTTTAAATGTGACTCTCACCCGATTTAAAGTCTGAGCAGGATTTATGAAAAAAACAGTGCTAATTGTCTTACACTTTTTCCTGATCTCTCACCTGAGTTTATTATCTTCCTCACCCAAAATCCATCCCTCTCACTTTGGTGCTCACAGGCTCCGCCACCCCAAGTCACCCCAAAACAGTCCTTTCTCGGTAGATGGTAGGATAGCACTTTTCGGTCTCAGGAGCAATTTGGTTTGAACAAGATGCACATGAGCGATTTGCGTTCAGCACGTGCGAACACTGAGACAGAGCTCCCTGTGTTGCTTGTGCATGCCCCGCTGTGCCCCAGTGTACTCAGCAGGGTCCAGAATGTAAAAAAGGCCCATCAGCCACTTCCAGCCAAACGTGTCCTGTTCTCGCACCCAGCGGAGGAGAACTTTCTGATGTAGAACAAGGTGACTCTCGTCTCACTGATGCCTCGTTCTAAATCGCATGAATAGCAAACAGTCGCAGCTGTGACAGAGATTTCGTCGTGTTACATGATGATTCTCTGTACTACGAGCACACGCTGAAAGTGCCGGCCTTCTGTTTAAACAGAAACGACGTCTCTCTGGGAGTTCGGCACAGGCTATAATGGAAATCAGTCACAAAAGGTTACAATATATCCTGGAAATGTAAATGTATTTATTCTCCTTGTTCCCAAGCATAATATAGGCATAATGAATGTTCCTAGGATAACTGAGGAAAGATCACCATCGATAATACTTGTCATAAATAAGCTAGGAGTGGAGGTTTCCAGCACTCATAAAGCATTCGGGCTGATGTCAGCATATTTTAAAAGCTTTCCGAGTTGTGTGGAGGCCACGTGATCTGCAAGCTTCTTTTAACGGGGGATTTTTGATAGAGTGGCCACACGTAACAGTTCATTGCCAAACAGTGTCCACTCACTCACTTATTAAGAATGCAATCTGGTTTAGCTGGAGGTGGCTAAGAATAGCTCTATGTTCTTTCATCATCATCATCATCATTAATTTTTATTTTTCCCTCTGCCTTTTTCAGGGTAAATTTATTTCTCCAAGTGTCTTATACTTGGCTGTGGGTGTCCCCATAAGTGACAAGAAGCATCAAGGAGAGCCCATAGTCTTTTGATATGCTGACAGTTTTAACTCCAGATTAAATAAAAATGTTCAGTAGCATATATGAGTGGAAACTGAATTAAAGCAGCAACTGTGCAGTTACATATGAATAGAATATACTGACTGTAAGCCTGGTTTTACATGTTTTATAGAGAGCAGATTAACACTGGTGTGTGGAAGCATTAATAGAAGCACACAGCATTTTTATATCCTGCAGTTGTATCATGTTAATTTTTTATGATTAAACATTGTTATTTGAGATATTCTTTGTATCGATTTAATTATGACCTTTAAACGTTCCACATTGACTTTGAAATTCCAGTTATTCATCACAGAAACAGTAACGTTTGTTATGGTTAGTTCATCTGTCACTGAGACTCAGAAGTGTGATATGATAAAGAAAATTATGTCCATCTTTAACATTCTCAAATCTCACATTTCTGGAGGTAGCTGTAAGTTACAAGCATTAGAACCATATTGAGAGCAGAGGCTGATTTTTTGTGAGTCTGTCCATGCGACAGGACTCAGGACCTTAGGAGCAGCACGTCAGTCCTGTGGGCCAAAGGGCTGGCCTGATGGACACAGGTTAACAAACAGTTCAGGATGGGGGTAGGGGGGCAGCGACTGGGCTGGAGCCTGTTAATGATCAGGTGGCACAGTTTTGGCTCAGCAAGTGCATGCAAAGCAGGAAGCTGAGCTCCTTAACAATGTTTCCACGTACATGGGGCTGTTGGAGTATCATCTGTCCATTCTCTCCTAATATCCTAAAAATCTCGGGTATGCCTGCACCAAGATGTGACTGTGTGTACGTATGTATGGACATTTTCCTAACCTCGTGAGGGCATTGTGTAGGGGATCAGCTGCTTCCAGTCTTCATGCATTCTAATTTCATTTTGATTTGAAGTGTTAAAGGATGTTTTAAAAAAAATAAGCCCTGGAACATTTCAGAAGACTTTGAGTCTCCACATTCATGTATTCTTTTAAAAGGTGTCCACGTGCTCAGTGCTTATTGCTGCTACTCTCATCCATTTTATTTTGTTTATTCCCATACTTTAACACCTCATCTGTGAGTGCATGACTGAGGCCAGTCACTGCAGGACAATCCCCAGCTTTTCTGCAGCCTAAACCACATCACCATCCGCATATCAACATAGACAGATCTCTTACCAGGTTTTACTGGTCTTGCCTCGAAAGACAGGGACTGCCAAACAGAGCTTTATTAAAGTCTGTTAACAGAGGCTGCGGTGTGGGAATCTCTGAGAGCAACACGCCTGCGTTGTGCCTAACAAAGCAACATGACTGTTTTTTCAAAATCTGGAGCAATTTTAAGATAATGAGGAATTTTGAATGATTTTAGTCTCTCTTATTTGATAAGACATACTGTACCTCCTACAGCAGAATCCCTGGAACCAGCAGATTTTGAATGAACAGGCAATGTGTAACTCGCATGACGTATTTTTAGCACACAAATGAAGTTCATTAGCTTTAACCAGGTTCCTGAAGGCTACTAATAGATGATTGATTACCTCAGCTGTGTCTTTTGTCACTGGGTTGTTGAGAATACACTGCAACCCGGAGGGAACCCAGAACAAGGGCGGCTGATAATGATGATGAGTGAAGCCTAATCCAGCAGCACTTCACTGTGACCCAATGGTTCTTGCCAGAATCGAGCCTCAGAGGTTCCCTTGTGCTTGTGTCTCATATGTGATCAGTGAAGTCTCCAGACATCCCAGAGTAACCCTCTACATCAGAAATGTCCAAAGTCTGACCCACGGGCCAAATGCAGCCTGCAGACAAATTTTGAGTTGCCCGCGGCCTCTCTAGTAACATGCATTGGAAGTGGCCTACAGATACACAATCTGTTGCAATTTTTCTTTTCACCTAATGGTGGCAGCACTCAAAACTGGCTATTAAAATGTGGTACAACAGGTACTACACTCTTGTTTCCTGCAGCTTATTAATGCACACCATGGAATAGTCTTGCAAAATAAAAACTTTTGCCCACAATGGAAGGCCACAGGAGCCAGTATGCATTGGGAGTAATTTAGGCATTTTTTTCTAATAGAATTATTTTGTTTATAATGATGAATGTGTATGTTTTAGGGCAACTGGCCATCTATCCCTTGATGTAAATCAATCTGGCTTTTGAAATAAATTTGGGCACCTATGCTCTACAAGCTTCCCTTCATTGACTTCTTGAAATTGTACTGGCAATGCTGGTGAATACATAACATTCAATGAGCATGTATTACCATGGGCTTTTGTTGCTGTGGTAGTAAGTTCTGAAGGGCTTGCATGTCATTTTGCCCACAGTTAAATAACTTGTCCATGGGGCCCATTAGTGATGTGTTAACTCCAATGGCCAATGGATTTGAACCTGTGCCTTTTTGGCTTGAAAGCCTGATACCTAACCCACTGAGCTACAGATCCCCCTGCAGAGCATGCGCTTGTTTATCCCTTCATGTCTCTCATGTGTGCCACTGGGGAGCACATTAGAGAATATTCCAGATAACACATTTCTTGCTTCATGTACTTTGGGTGTTTTCTCAGTGTCACTTGTTTATATCGGAGAAAATGAGTGCAGTGTTTATGATATGCTGCTATATCCCTGAAGGCCATCAGCATTTAACACGGCACATCAGGAATACCGCCAGTGGTGTCACTTACACGGTCACACAAGTGCACCTGCCTGCCATCTCCTCCCTTGCTTCAAGTCCTTATCCAGTTTGATGTTGTGGGAGCTTCTCCTCCCCCTTTCATAATTGATCTTACATCTACATGTTTCTCTGACGTCTGCTGCTTTCTCCACCTGCCCTTCCTTATAAAGGTGGCCTAAAGTACACCCACAAGGAGGTCTGGCATAACGGCACTCATACAGATGAAGGTGGCCTTTGTGTAACCATTGCTGTCTGTGTTACTCCTTGTCAAGCATATACCTACTGTTGGCCTCCAGTGAGACCCCTTGATCATCTCTCACTGCTGGTTTGTTTCACTAATTTCTCCGCCTCGTCCATCCGCCTAGTATCAGCTGGTTACCATAAACTCTTGGTGTAGAAGCCTGGCAAAATTAAACGCATGCTGGATGGTTTCAGTTAAAGGCACACTGATTATTTCACAGCAATGATGCAAATCTATATATTGCCATTGGCTCAAACAGCTGTGACTACAGCTGAGTGAAAACAAGGAGGATTGTGAATTATGCAGACACGCTTCGGTACTGGTATCTATCTGACTGCTTGTAGGCTATGAAGGTATTTCACAAAGTTTATTTGTTAATCTAAAGTTACTGGGAAGGAGTTTTTATCCACTAAAGTCTCAGCACAACACATAGGAAGGGGTGTGGGACCCTGTAGGGGGGACATAAGTTAAAGGTTATTGTCTGGGGATTATTAAGGGTGTGGAATCCCTGAGAATGCAGTATAAGAGCCTGGACCCCCCACTGGCCCTCTTTATATGAGAGTTTGTTCTATGAATTTGTCATTTGACTTGTAGCAACGTAAGGATTTTTTTTCGCCCATATTCTCTCTTGGCCCCCTATTTGAAATAGTCTAGAACTGGCCCTAGGCAGTAGATATGAATGATGAATGATGTGAGCTCTCCAAAGTCCATCATGACATGGACCTAGGCCCCCTTATTCTCCCGGTGCCATGGACTCAGCAGAACCACTCCTTACAGTGACATTGAACAAAACAGATTGATTAGTAGCAGTTTCTCTGTCGCCCCCCTGGGGTCCATGCACTGGAAGCCTCCAGGTTGTTTTTTTTTTCTTGTAACCACCCCCCTGACACAGCCATTTAGAGTGTCACTTTTAATCACCACCAACCTATGTCCCCCCCTTTGTTATTAGTAATCTTAATTCCTTTGATGTTAAGCTGCCCACAGACCTGCCAGGTAAAGGCTTTCCTCTCTGAGTTATTAGACTGTCCTCAGCGCTCTCATGAGTGCTCTGCTAGTCCATTTTAGCCTAACTGGGCTAATTTGATCTGGTGCCTTTGTCTGTTCCTCCTTTAATTTGGCACACATACAGAACGTCAGCACTGCACTGCCACGTCACCAGACAAACCCTTTCGTGAATCGTCCTGCCCCGCCTCCATGACATGCATGGCACCTCATCATTTCTCTGCGGGAGTTTCTGCATGCTAGTTCTTTGGCCTGTGAATTGCCCCCAGTGTCCAATCGGTCCAGCACAACTTCTGCATAAAATGATTCTCTGAAGGCAAAGGGCACTCTGCCATCTATCACCAGGCTGTACACAAAGTCAGCAGTAGGAACATATACTGCAGGCTCTAACAACCACAGCAATAACAGGGCACCAACAGCACAATTCATCATCTTTGACTCTGGGCAGCCTATTGTATCCGCATTGCTAGAGGGTGCATGGATGGATTATTTTAGCCATTATTGGTATACATATTTTGAAACTTTTATCACATATGCCAGGTCCAACGGTGTTCAGAGTCATCTAACACTGGCCATTTTGTTTTGTCCACCTAGTAAGAAAGCTGTCTTTATTGTTCTGTTTTTCTGTCCTTTGTTCTCACATGTGCATTTAGTTAAGAGCAGACGTCACCCAGGGACAGACACAGTTCATAAAAAGGAAACCAAAGTCACCAATGATGTTCTCTCTTTCGTGCTCCCTGACATGCCTGATTTCAGATGAAGGGAGGCTGGTGGACAGAGAATCACGTTTAGTCAGTTTACAGACTACAGATCTTATTATTTGTAAATGGCTGATCTTCTCTTTTCTAGCACAAGCCCCATAAGAAAGTTCCAATTTCGAGCTAGTGGACATTCCAAATAGTCTTCCCCACGGGGTCTCCAGAATCACTCTCTTACATTATCATTCATTTGTCTGCGTTCTATATCCCAGAATTCTGTGCAGTCCTGCTATCCTCACCCAGCTGCCCTGCTTTCTCCTCATGTCTGACCTTCTTTTCCGTTTTAGGCCCATGGCATCCCCAGTGATGTCAGGTTCATTTGCTGTCCCCTCTTAGTGTACCTAAAGATACTTGTCATGTAATATGAACAGACTCCCTCGCAATGTCAGGGAAGCCCCATTCACCATATTCCCCTATGGGTTTGGTTCTAAAGGAAAACATCCTGTAAATTAATACAACTAGTTTAGTTGGTGCAGTTTATTTTTTTTTTCCCCTAAATTAACCTAGGATTTACCTTTCAAATAAACTTTTGTTGTAATGGCGGATGCTCTGGCTGCTGATGAATTTCCAGCACCACTCAATCTGCTTATAAACACTCCTGAAGCCAGTTACCTCTGCGTCAGCTTTGATATGGAGCTCTACAGCCGTCTGCATGGATCCAGCACCATCAAAGGCTGCAATGTGCAGCTCAACTTTTGTGCCTGAGATGCTTCAGCTCACACAATAGCCCATCTTCTCAATCATTTATTCGTTTATTTTGTTTTCCTGTCATATTACATCTATTATTAATGAATAATGGATGACAATCACAGGTCTTCTCGTCACTGTAATGGGGAGAGGGGTACACCTGGCGTATCATTCTGTCACACTTTTGCACATTCAGATGTATTATGCGTCATTTATGAACTCCTGGAAGCCAGAGGAAGGATTGAGAGTGTGACGGATGCACGGAGCCCATGACCTGCATTGTGTGCCCGCGATATAGGGCGTATTTAGCATTTAAACTGTCAGCTCGACGTTTAATTCTGTGAGGAAATCCAAAGTTAGACACTGAATGTTGAAACAGGATGGCGACAGCCGCTGTCTTTGCTGGTTTTCCATCTGTTTGCCGAAGGCCTGTCAATCATTTCGGATGGCCGGTAGCAACTGGTCTGAGCTACTTATTCAGAATCTGGAGCCTACAGCACCCAAATGCCATTGCTTTGAGTCCTCTTTGAAACTGCAAATCGCTTTGCCCATCAGTAACAGACACATAACATATCTACTGTATCTACAGGGCTCTTACGAGCAAGCTAGTGGGCAGAATGCTTCTATACGGCAATACGCTCTTTGTGAGGTCAAACAGATTGTGGGTTTAATGGGTCAGTACCTCAATGGCTAACAATATGGGGTAGGGCTAGGAGTTCAATGCTGGTAGTGGAAATTCACTAAGTCAATCGCAACATTGGGAGACTTTCAGAAAATGAAGAACAAAATGTTTGCTTTGATTGCTAGCTGTTAAGTATGTGGTAAAATGCAATGTCATACTGGTTTCATTCCTCTCAGATTTCCTTCAAGTTCAGCATTCAGATTAGGTGCCTTTCCTTTCTATGGGAGTGCAGCATTCCCTGAAGCTTCATTTGTTCTATGAACTTGTATGGGAAACAAGAAAATTAACACCCATTATTTCCTGTATTTCACAGGAGAATCATTGTTCCCCAGTCACTTTGGACTGGTTTCTAAAACACAGATTAAACCTAATCTTACATTAAATCACCCTCTTAAAGGGATAGTCTGGTGACAAATTTAATTTACACTTTACAATTGATCACACAGTGCATGTTTGGTGTAGGAATGTAGCTATGTTTTGTGTTTTTGAGTTTGTAACTCAAATTTGAATAATTTTGCTAACAGTCTCAGAAACAAAAGAACATGATGATCTTAAATTTAATTTTTCACCAGACCATCCGTTTAAAAGATTGATTTACTGCAAGGTTAGCTTTAATCTATATTGTAGAAAACAGCCCTTAAAGTGCACTTTAATACAACAAAGAATAGTGTTAAAAGTATGAAAACCATGATGGTGTGAAATGTAATGATGTGAAGCTTTTGGTTCAGGCTTTTTTGCATGTTTTGTTTTAGTTAGGGGGCTCCAAACTCCGAATGTGCACGGGAATTTCGGTCATGCCCTTAAAATGCCCCGACTCCAGGAGGCGTCCCTTAGAATAGCATATTCCCACACATCCGCTGTTTTTAAGATATATCAGATCTCTCCATTCATCTCTCAGCTGCCTTTTTGTAATGAACTTTAAATGGAAGGACAAAGCCTCTGCTTCCTGACCTGTTATTCTCTAGGGGTGTCATACGGACTCTAGCCTTTAAACAGTCTTGTAGTTTCATTTGGGCCTACTTCCTGTTCCTGTGTGTAATGAAGCTCAGGGCAGTCTCTCCATCTGCCTGCTTTGGGGGCTGGGTGCAGCTGCATTGTGACCTTGTTAGTCTGTGCATGCTGGCCCTCAGCTGGTCAATTATTTTTGAACCACAAGGGAAGCCAGTCAAGGGGAGGGGATGTGACCCCCATTTCCCAATGATCAGTGGAGCACCTCTCTGTCCATGTTGCCAATTTCCTGCATCATACAGTAGACATCTTTTATTTACATCACACTGTGGTCATGTTTCTTGGTATGGCACAGTCATTCTCTCTCGGCTGTTCATCTTCTGTTGGTGTTCCAATGAGAAGAGCCTTAGCACCATAAGCTTGCCAACCTTCGCATTTTGCCTGAGACAATGCAGTACAGTGACAAAGCCATGTTGCCGTGAGGTGCTGGGCTTTTCCATGTTGTACTAAGAAAGAGAGAGAGTAACTTTCCCTTTGAGAAGTCCAGGTTTTTCCCACAGATCTTTCTGCAGTTCTTCAGGCATCACTCCTTGTTTTTTGAATGTATACGCCAGTGTGCATGTTTCTTATATGTACCGTGTGTCTGTTCTGGAGTGTACACCCATCCTTGGGCCTGATGCTTAACTTTTTCCAGCTCTGTGTTTTCAAGGGCATTTTTCGGTCACACAGCAATTTGCAGCTCTGCCAAATCAAACCCACTGATTGTTGACTCATAAACATATGTCCTATGCAAATGTTATTGTTTGTGCATAATGCACAGGTGTTTATAAATATCTAATATTGAGACTCAAATGCTCATGGATCCATGGAGTGAATGTTGTAATCAAAAGGCTTGAGGTTGTTGATTTATGAGGAACAAACAGAAAATAGAAATTCAAGGTCCAGTAGCACATTATGGGCAGAATACTAGCCTAATACATGGCTTCAGTACGACAGCCTGTGGGCCTTTGTGTAATGCAATAAGATGAAGAAGTTGGGAAACGAGGAGCTGGGGTGCAGTTGCAGTCATATTTTAGGCTGTGTCATGCACTTAGCCAGCTTTTTCTGGCTTTTTCTGAGATCCTCACTGATGTGCCCTTGGCCTTCTGTGAATTTAGCTAACATTCGAGACATCAGTGGCAATGCAAACTGTAGTACGCTGCTGCAGGACTGTTGCTAGTACCATAATACCACTTTGCCTAATTGCGTTACAGCATTATTAGATAACAGAGCAGGGATGATTCAGCTTAGCCTATGGAGATTATACACCTGTCATCGTATTACAAATCCCAAAGATGTGTTGTTCTTGGGCTCCGGATGGTTACAACACCTTTTAAAGCAGGTGAATTTTTAGCTTGTAAGGGTAGACAGTGGATGACTCAGCAGACTAGGCCATTTCAGTTTGCTCATCCTGCCTCTGAGGGATGGGGAGCAAAGAAGGAACAAGCTATACAAAGGGCAGCTGTGGGACTTAGGGACCCCCTGACCACTGTGTGCCAGAGGTCAGCTAATGGCACTCTAAGCCTCAGGCGTTTCAAGTTGTCCTAGAAAGGCGAAAAAGACCCAAGATCCCATATTCTTCATCGCCATACTGGCCCCTATCCAGAGATCTAACAGTTTAAATAAGTCTTTGTGCCTCGGGACAGAGCGCTGACCTCTAAGTTCAGTATTATTTACTGTTGTGTGTGTTTTCTAATTTTCTTACTGGAGTAAACCACCTCTTGGTGGTACTTAAAAATGTTAGTTGTACCTCATTAGAACAAATGCAAGACAGTTTGTTGTAGGAAGTTAAGAGGTGTATAGCATAATCAGCTAAATGTATAGGAAGCAGTACAAGGGGAGGAGACCAATAGATTGAAATGGTCCCAACCTGTTTATATAGTTAACAGTAAAAGTCCATTATCACTATAGAGACCGCAGACTCTGCTATCGATTGTTGCTCATGGATTTCTTCCCTGTGATCACGAATGAAGTGAAGTGAAAAATGTCTTTTTGCACTCTGCTGCTCAGGTAGTCTGTGCAAAATCTAGAGAACACCATTTAATTTTTTTAAAAGGATCTTTGTGATGTTTGTTGTGTCATGCTTATTGTAACTATTCAGTTACACTCTGTGTGCATAAACAAAGAATATCTTATCATTAAAAAAAAATCTAAAAACAAAACCCTGACATATCAGGCACATATTAAAAAATGCCCTGGTTATAGTACCTTAACAATCTGCTTTCTGCTTTCTTTCCTCTGCCTTTGCAAAAATAGAACACCAGTTTGCGGCGGTTGGGGGGTGGGGGGGGTGTCGGTCTCTCCACCAATTCTATAGTAGTAACCAAGCAATGGAAGGGGGTTTAGACACTAAATAATAATTTCTCCTAGACCGCTTTAGACCTAAGGGTGCCATGAGGACATTGTGAAAGGTCACATGATTGCTTGTGACAAGGCAGAGAAAATGCAGCTCGCAGCGAAACAAGTCTGCCTTACAGTAGGATAATCAGTCCAGGTGACCTGCAAATGCAGCTATTTTTAAGCATTAGGTAAAACTCCGAGTCCCTCCGCAGGGGCCCTTGGTGATAAATGGAGGGGCATACAGCACTAGATTGCTGCTATAAAAAGCCATCTACATGCATAGCCAAAAACCCCTGGGAGCCAGATGCGTGTCAATGGGTGAGAGCAGGCGCGAGAAAGGCCGCCAGCAAGGGCCACCATACAATGACTGCTGGCAGACGGTGCCATTGATTTGGGACAGCACTGCTGAGACACAATGGCTGCCATTTTAACTGTGTTCACCAGCCTGCTTAAGTCTCTCTCTAATATAAGGCAATATCATCTGTATTATGGGTTAGTCAGGCAGGTGGCTGTGCATGGAGGAGGGTGTTTATGTCATGCTGGGGATATGTGTGTGTACAGATGGGCAGGAACACGGGCTCATTCCAAACTCCAGCTTCAAAGAATCAGTAGGAGAGTAGTGTGAGTACCAACTAGTCCAGTGGATTATCTCAGTTGATGACCTTCATTCATAATCCGTGGATATGGGAAGCAACTGTAGCAGGAATAGCTAAGTGTGTGTGTGTGTGTGTGTGTGTGTGTATCTGTGTGCGAGAAGAAAGATGGAGGATGATTGTGCTTCTGTTTGTGTGTCCCCCATGTCTCAATGATACTCACCAGTGGTACTTTGTACACAGGAATTAGACAGAGCTGAAGGACGGCATGCGGCCTACTATAGACAGAGACAGACCAACAGATAGCGATATGGGGGGAAGGCTGATGCTCCACTGGCCTAACAGAGCCTCATTCTCACATCGCTCCACTGCCTCTTTGTTGTTCTGCTTCTGTAAGTCACACTGACAGTGTGGGGGGGATCAACCTCAAGGGACATTCAGCAGCCTAAATAAATGAGACAGGCTCTCCGATTGTCAAAGCGCTGTTTAACCCAGCAGCAAATAAAGACGGATTTGTTCTAGATTGTCACTGAGCACAGTTTTACCAAGACACCTGATGACCATCATGAGTTGTGTTGAGCACATGACACCCCCCTCCCCCCACCGGAGTGATTCAGTGTCTACAACTAGCCTAAACGCACCAGACACCTGTGCCATTTTGGGTCCAGGAGGCTGTGCCAGGCTTCTGTCACAGAGTGACAGACAGCTCACTTCCTCCAGTTTGTTAATCTTTGGGCTGGACCCCCAGTTTTTTTAAAGGAGCTTTACAGGCCTCTGTGCCTGTGGTGCTCTTCGCTTTACAGTACACTGGCCCGTAATCGCTAGCTGGCAGGGGGCTCTCGCGACAGACGTCTCCAAGCTGCTCCAGATGGCTGCCATCTCCAGCACTGCACACCATTCATGAATGGGAGCATGAGACCTAGGAAGTGAAGCAGCATTGGTGGAAGATAAGGCAGCAGGTGGACCCCCCCCAGTCAGTCTGTCTAAGGACACACACACACACACACACACACACACACACATTTACCAATAGAGAATACGTGCATCAATGCACACACATAGGCTCATGAACACACACACACGCAGAAAAGCCCAACATTCACACACATACCCCCAAAGCCCCTATAGCCTTTCATCTAGCTCACCATCAGCTGTTCCTTTCCTGACCAAAGAAATAAATCACAGTGTGAGAAAAACCAACAGATTCAGTGCTCCTCGTCGTTAAATATCCTTGTGGGGGAAGCAGACTAGCCGGGCTGGGGAATAATTGCAGATTAGTCCAGGGTCGGCCCGTAAACAGAGGAAAAGCCCTCTCTCTTAGGATCCAATTACTCACCACTGTGTGGGGAGCAATGCGGGGCAGGCCGGGAATGAAGGGTTTTTTGCCTTCGTTTCAGAACAAAGGATGACAAAAGGAATGTGTTGGCAGCAGAGCAGACACATATCCACCCAGGTACCATCAAATTATCCACTAGACAAAATCAAATTGCATTTATTACTGTTCCAACAGTGGACCAAACACGGATCTCGTGTTTGTTAGAGTACGTCAACAAGCCCTGAAGGTGTCTGACAAAATGTCCAATTATATACAAAGAACATACATAATTATATAAAATATATATAAAGAAAAACAGAACATTGAATTTTATACATTCAGTCAAGAGCAAGAGGCATGTGGAACCAGTGAAATCAAATAAGCCTGATCTCCTGAGTCTCTCTCCTGAGACCAGCACTGTCCATGTGTCCTGCTTCTCACAAATGTTTGGTGAGTGAGAGCCGACAGTGCAGGTTGCTCATGAGACAGAAGTCATCCCCTGAGCTCCAGCACCACTCATCTTAATGCCCAGTACAGTAATATAAAAGCACTAATACTGTTAGGCCAGCTAAGGGTTTTCCAGGAAGCTAATACTCCCTGAGGGGGCCTGAGAAAGGGTGGGGTCCCTGTAGGTAGCAGATGAAGGCAGAGTTGAAAAATTAAATCAAAAAGCAAAGAGGCAGCAAGCAAAATCCATAAGTAAGCAGCAGATGGATGACTCAGTGACTGTAAGCTGAGCCAATGCTCTGATGGACATGTGGGATAGGGTTGCTCTGCCAGTGAGTGCTTCCTCAGCTGGGATTAGCTTTTAGCTTCGCTCCAGTCTCATTTCCACTCCTAAAGATGCGCATTCAGAAAAGAAACAAAAATGGCAACAGAATCATTTGAGATTTCTGGTCCTGGACGTGAGTGCTTGTGTGTTCCTTTAAGCTGATTAGATTCACTTGTCGTTCCACTGACTATGCAGTCTTGATCTGTTCATTGACTCAGATTTCAGGAGCAGAGCAGAGACGATTGTACCCTTCTGGAGTTGCGGAGGATACCGATGGGTTGCATTAAACTGAGCCTTAAGGCGTCCATGGTAACGGAGTCATTGGCTGTTTACCAATCACTGTGAGTCACGCGTGAGCTTGTCCTGGCACGCATCGAGGACTAATGTGGTCGTTGAAAGGTGTGGCTTGTGTGATGCCTGTCTCAATCTGGGACCTTTTTTCAAATTAATCTAAAAGGGTAAATAAACTGGGGTGTTATTTTTCCCCACGTTTAATTTGTCTAAAGGATGTCCTTCTCCTGTCTTCCGCTCTTTCTCATCATGCCTACCACGTTCCATCCGCTGCTCTCATCACCCAGAATGAGATATCAGGCAGACGTTGGAAGTAGATTTATACAGAGACATGCAGTAAGTGAAATGGCCCTGGCTCTCTATTTTATTCAGGGAAATTCAATCATCATAAACGCATTTAGTGAGGAAGCATGAGCGCTTTGAGTGCCTTCTTCGGGGCTGTAAAAGTAACCACGGAAACAATAGCGCTAACTTTTCAACTGCGTGGTCTTTATGGTGCTGTGGGCACTGTCCACGAGAAGGTGTTAGAGAGGAGGGAGGCTGTTGGAACACATGAGGAGCAACCTTTTAGAACCTAAAGCCTTTTCGACCCGAGATTTATGCATGCTTTTTATTTTGCAAGTGCCAAAATGAAATGAGGCCTCTGACATTACACGATGGCCATAAGCTGCATCTATTTGTAACTATCATTACTTTAAATTATCTTCCATGGGAGTAGATTAGTTCAAAGATAAAAAGATAAATATTTTTGCACTGCTCAGAATAGTAGTTTTATAATTCCTATTTTTCATCTTGGCAGAATGTGAATAAATGTGTTAATTTGTCATAGTGAGTCTTATTTCATTCCTGGGATTCTTAATACCGAGATTCACTTAAAAGAGAAAGTTAGAGTTTGGTTTTAGCCTCAGGCCAAGTCTGGTTTTTACCCATAAGCCATTGCGTTCTCATGCTGTATTGTTCATGATGACAGTGCAGTACTGAAGGTCACATGCTGACTGGTCAAAGACTACTTTTTTAAAATTCAGTTTTATTTTTTTGTTCCTTTGATTTGCTGTTGTTTTTTGTTGAATTTTTTTCACATCTCAACAATTTTAACACGTAAATTGTGATAAGGTTTCATGCTGCCTGTATGTATGTTTTACTATTAAAGGCCACATTTATTTAGCTTTCCTGTGTGCACAGAACAAAAAAACTGAGCCCCTCCGGCTCCTGCCAGGCCCCTGTCAATGCTGTACTGCTCATCATGCGTCAGCAGGCACACACTTCAGAAGTCCTCTGTTGGCTGCATTGGTACAAGAGTCCCTTTGAATGAGTTCCAAAATTCAGCTGTTTTGACAGTTTTGGAGGATTTGGTTTATACCCGACTGCATGGCCAAAATGAAAACACAGGGTTTTGATAACAGGAAGCGGTGGTCTCAGGTGGACTGTAAAAAACCTGGGTCTCTTTCCCCCTCAAACATGAGCAGCGGAGCAGATCAGATTCAAAATTTGCTCTGTGTTTTATTAACCCTTTGGCATATATTAATTTTCGGCCCCAAATCAGAAAAAGCTGGGACAGTATGGAAAATGCAAATTAAAAAAAAGCAGTGATTCTTAAATTTACTTTGACTTTTATTTCATTGCAGACAGTATGAACCCAGGATATTTCATGTTTTGTCTGGTC
>JAACJT020000397.1:0-19950 GCA_009936485.2 Gymnarchus niloticus | reverse complement strand
CACGTTTGATACTAATCACGTACAAAGAACAAAAGAAAATTAGAAAGAAAAAGAAAATCCATTCATAAATTAGCATGACGTATGATGCTAGCTAGCAAAATAGCATTAACAAGAGAGCACTCTGCAGTTGAAAAGATCATTTTCATGAAAATATTTGTATCCCTTTCCAAGCTTTTTAGATGACATGCTGCACTCCACTAATTGTGTAACATATGCCATGGTCAGTTTGGGAAGATTTTTGAGAGAACAACTGAACAACACTCCCGATTGCTCCGCTGTGTTTGCCGGCCACCATTCAACGGGAAGTTGATTATCCCAGCAGGAAACTGGCAGAAAGTTGTCATAGATACCCGTGAAAATGGTCTAATCTGAAGTTGCGGCAGCATCTGCTATGCTGCCGCCTTCAGGAACTGGCCCATTCTGTCAAGAAGTCAAATTGAACAAAAACGAAACAATGAAAACGAAGTTGATTTTACCTGCAGTTTCGTTTTGTTTTAGTTCGTTTTGCAGTGTTCATTTAAGTTTTAATTTAGTCTTTGTTTTTTTAAAAAACTCGTTTTTATTTTTATTATAATTAACGAAATTGTTTTTCCACTGCTAGTTTTAGTTTTCGTCAATTATAATAACCCTGCTTCATTCCCTTCCTCACTGTCCTGATGGTGACAGACAGTCACTGTAATATGGGTTTCTAAGTCGAGATGAGATTTACCAGATATGTACAGGGATTGCAAAAGGTTGGAGTTATGTGCCTCCTTAACATTGGCATATAACAGTGCCATGCTCCTGTTCTCTGTTGTACTACACTCTACAATTTAGTAAAAATGTGTGAGAGCAGAAGAGAGTGAAACACGAGTTCCCTAGATATTACAAAAAAGCACTGGGTCTGTGGTGAATTTACTGACCACAGAATGTATCACCATAATCATGACTACAGAGTCTGCCAGGGGCAGAGCATTCACAACCAAAATAATGTCATATGCAATCTCCTAAGGCATGTAATGTGACTGCAGGGGGACTTCACACAAACAAAGAGCGAAACCACATATACAATACGGAAGCAACTAACATCCGGAAGGTGAAAGACAGACAATCTAAAAGTCAGTAGTCAGACACAAAGTCATACACAGATCAAGTCAATAGTGAGAATACAAACTTACACAAGCAAGGTGTGCAGAAAAACTGGTGAGCACTGAGTGTCTGGTCCTTCTGCCGTGGCAAAGGACAAACCGAAACACCCAGCCACGATGATCACATCGATACAGGCCAGGAAGGGAAAGTGAACACGCAATCATTGAGAGAAAAGCAGTACAGGAAAAAAACATACACAAACTCAACCATAATACATAACACATGCAGCATTACCCAGAACCATTAGCTGCTGGCTGAAACAGTTATGGTACACCAAGATGCATTTTTGGGGCTTCTTCCTACCAAGTACGATCTGGATCCATAATGCCTCCAGTCCCCGGTGATCTGAATCAAGTTGAACAACAACAAAGTACAGACGGAGTACAGACGGGTATGTGTGTGTGTGTGTGTGTTTGTGTGCACGTGTATATGTCTATGCCTGTGAATTCAAATTTATTTGGATATTCCAGCTCAGGTGCATACTCACTCACAAGAGAAGCGACAGCAGTAGAGTTTCACAGCTCACAATGGCCTGATGTAAGCTCTGTGTTCGAACCATAATGATAATTTAAAGACTGCAACAAAGAGAAGCTGAAGATCGTCTTTCTTTGTTTTTAAACTTGCAAAAGTCAATTGGATCCTTTTCAATAAATCCTTTCAATAAATGTTTTGTTTAGCTGTGCCTGAGAAGTCTCTGTGAGTGCTTTAAGTGAAATTGTGTGTTAAAACCTCCAATCTAATCTGAGGTGGCTAATGGAATGAAACTTAATGTGGGAAAGTCACCACACTACATTATTATTATTATTATTATTATTATTATTCTTTCTGTTGGCATTTGGTTTTCTTGACAACCTGTGCTGTGTGTGCTAGGATGGTAATTATATATGGGTTATGCGACTGCGTTTTGATTGGCGGGACAATTAAACTTTTCTGTTTCTTTGTCTCACTATTGCTCCACCTCCACATATTTTATATTTACTAATCCAAAACAGCAGATGGGAACAAAAATACACAGACAGAACCCAAACGGAAACTGAAAGACGAAACGCTGCAAATTTTTGGTCTACACAAAAAGTCACCTTCAACTCTATGAGATGAGTTATCTCAGCGAATAATGCTACAGGAGTGATCATGCATGTCTAGCATGTTCTGATTATGTAAAAATGTAATTCAGTTAGTAGCTATTAACAGGCGTATAATGGTATCATTATACTGGACCCATCTCAACCCCACTGAACAAGAACTGGCCCACAGTAGTTTATCTTAAAACAGTAAATTATAAATTATGCCGTTATAAAGAAATCCACTTATGCAAAGTGGGTGAAATTTTGCCTTGTTGGAAGCTGCTGTTCCCTTAATATATAATGCAATATAATAGGATCTTGTTGTTTATTGATCCATTGATATATCCTCCGGGAAGTAAACATTGTGACGTCTGGTCAGGGGGAATACTATACCTACCACTTGGTGAGCAAGTCAAGGGAGAGTTCATAAAATTACCAGGGAGTTACTATACAACCAAACTTCCGGCATAGTAACGGTATTGTGTAGTTAGCATCTGTAATCAGATCGCTCTCAGATCTCTCTCTCACAAGTACAATTGCAGCTGAGTTGCATTGTTCCTACCCAGCAAATAAATTGTTTATAGTTATTCTTACTCTGTAATTAATCTCTTAATGTGAAATTATAATCCAAAGTAATGAAGTTACAGCAGTTCCTTCATAGGATTAGTATGAAGTGACTAATCACTTGGTTCAGTTAAAATGGAGATGAATGACTACATAACATATTATTATATATGATAAACTGGCATGGAGCCCCTGAGTTGAGTGAATCAGACAAACTGAGTCCTTGAGGCATTTATAGTCTCTGAGTTAAACCAGTGAAGCAAACTGTAATCGTGGAGCTGATGTAACCAAATACACTGGTACGGTGTCAACTAGTAGCTGCCTTGTGGTCCCTAAACTGAGATTAAGAGGTCTAGGGACACTGTGAATATCCCTTAACTGCCAGAAAGCAAATCCTGTGCAACATCTTAGTCTGGGGTGAATCAGTCTAACAGTAAACAGAACGACCCTAAAATACCTGGAGATAATCGCCAAAGTGTTGTAAAATAATCCCTAATTTGTATAAGATGGAGTCACATTTAAACTGGTTTTATCCGAAGTTTCAATATTTTTTCCACAATTACATGTAAAGATATACACACATTCAGTGCCTTCAGCCAATTACATTGCATCATTGGGTAGTTCCTTACAACACACACACTACAGGCAATGTAGAGTCCCCAATGAACCTAAGTGCATGTTTTTCAAGTACGGGAAAAAACCCACTCAATACAGAGAGAAGATGATGCAACAGTGCTACCCACTGAGCTAACATCATTTACATTCAAAAGTGAACAGAAATTTCATTAGTGAATAATTCATAACATTTGTGAAGAATATGGCATGAATGATTAGCAGAATGTAGAAAATTATTTTATTGCCTTTCATTAAAAGAGCAAGAATTGCTTAATTATTATTGTTTCCAGTAATGCAGTAATGGTTTTAAATCGCTCAATTATTTAAATTAGATCTTCAGTGTATATCCTCATGAAAATGAGTGTAAGCAGACTGAAAGAGATATACTAATTTTAAGAGTTACTATCTATTATCATCGTTACAAATAAACTGTGAACCTTAACACAGCGGAATGACCCAAATGACAAATTACTGATGAAAGGCTAATCCTTGTTAAAATGGAACATTTATTCTCAATGACTGGGGCTAAACCAATGATTCAATAACCACAGCCTCTTTTGGTCTGTTTCACAAATAAGGGCCCCAGTCTCCCGTTAGCCACTTAAGTCTTTTATCCGTGTATCTTTTTATGCATCCAGCACATAATTTCAGAATGAAGGCAGGCTTGCAAGAGATGCAACGCAAACAGAAGCATTGACATAAAGGGGGAACCCCCACATCGATTTTGGCTGAAACTAAAACGTGGAGCAAAGACTTTCCATTGATAATGTAAATCAAACCTAAAATCCACAGAAACTAACATGCTGTATGTAAATACCTGGCAATCATTAGACCTTCTAACTCTGATCACAAGTATATCTATGATCATTTCAGACGTCAGTGTTAAATAAAAACGAACATTCAACATTTTACTTTTAACCATTCTCAGTCGAAAATTTGCATTTATTAAACATGTAGACATATAAAGTTATTAATTTTATTATTCCAGTGAACAATTTTAGTTATTTGATGAGAATTATTGGCAAATTATTCGTTGACAGAGAGTGCTCGGTCAGGCAAATAACTTTGAAGCAATCCGTCCATTTCAAAACGTGATCCAAAACACCTCAACTACTACTGGTAATACATGTACAGCAAGGGAATTTCATAGTGCATATTTAGTTTGTGGACATCAATTTGAAATCAAAAAATCATGTTAAAATACATCGTTTTCACTTCAAACTTCTGAATTTTTGTTTCTAGAAGGGCTGGCGACGTGAAATTTCTGTACCGGTGATGTTTCTGAATGTAAATAAACCAGACATTTCGATTACTACAATCCACGATTTTGACCAGATTAATTCTTAATGCATCCAACTTCACTTACAAGCAAAATATTGAAACATAATCATTTTCACCATATCTTAAATGAACAAAATAAGAATAACAAAGTGATCCAGAGCTTTATGTAATCCAAAACATTAACTGTACCAGGAAAAAAGAGATAATCATAGTGACTCCTGTTAAAAAGAAACACTAAATTTCAAGAAGTAAGAGCTAGAGGTTGTAGTTGGCACAGCCTCAAAAATTGTACCATTTTATATGGATCAGGAGCACTGAAAGCCTAGTTCATTCTTCACTTTTCTGTGCTCTGTCATGATCCTGTCACGATAATGGTGGGCATAATGTAAATTTCATCATCAGGGCTGTGGGTGCGGCCGGTGTGCATGCAGCCCGGATTTTGCTTCTAGCGGACATTGGGGCACCATGATTGTGCATGTGCAAGGAATTAATTAGTGTACTGCTGGGAATTTCCGGTAGATGGCAGCATGGAATTTAAAGGAACAGATGTCAATGAAGAAGGAGTAAAAGAGGAGAGTACTCATCATGAGCGGCTATGTGAGGAAGGGCGGAGGTACCCGCACATTTACAACTCGTCTCAAAAAGACAGACCAGAAGCAAAAGCAGTTAGCTCGCAATCACTATTGGGTGGATGATGTTGTGTGCTCTGCTTTTTTTTTGCTTTTTTTGCTTTTTTAAGCAAAATTTTGCTTAAGCTTCATTCAGATCGCGAGGGACAACATGTGCCCTCTTCTGGTTTGGAGGAATATCATGGCTGCCCACTGCAAATGTCCACTTGACCATGCATTGACCATGCCGGAGCACAGAAAAGTGAAGTATGGACTAGGGCTTATGGTTGACTCACTGTGGAAGGCACACATCTGGGAGCAAATCGCTCAAGACGTTTGGTAGGGAGGTGCAAACACTGGGTTTCTGACCGAAAACTTAAATGGTAAGATCAGCATAGTTCTGCCCACTTTCCAAAAGCCAGAAAACTATAAGCATCATAGGTGGTGAGTTGCCAGTAGAAGATCATTTTCAAGCTCCATAAATACAGGATGCCCTCCACCCCCACAGTAGGGGTGTCGACAAACTTTCACACAGGTGAAAAGTCAAACTTGACTTGTATATGTTTGAAACAATTTGTACAAAAATACGGGAAATATCGCATCCCATATTGGTTCAAAACAGGACACATCATTCTACTTTTCAATACGACACAATCCCATATTATACTGGACAGGTGGCACAAGGTATGTTTGTCAAAAATATTTCAGAGAGGATCAAACCTTAAGTCCCCGCCCCTGCTACGTTTATGGTGGCAACTGACGACCCTATTCGCACGATAATGAAATGTCACCTGAGATATGGAAAAGATGATAATCGTCGTTAATAAAATCAATAATTTGATGAGCTCCAAGGTTTTTCACAAGTTGTTTGTGAATCCCACCATGGAAATGCTACAATAATAATGATAAAAAAACATAACCACAAGCAGTGATGGTGTCTGAGCACACAGTGCTGGTATGACAGTCTAGAAGAATGAAGATATTGACCATATGGCTGACACAAAGCATACATACAGTAGGTATACATTGTAGATATATGGTCTGAGCAGGCTTACTGGCTATTAAAACACATCTTCCAGTCAAGTACGGTGTGTCTAGGCTGCACACTGCATTTTATAGCAGCAAAACATAATACTAATAACCACGAAGTGGCACTTTTGAGAAGTACATTTCTGCAATTTGTAGCGCCCCCTTATTCACATAATGGTGCCAAATTGGCTATGCTTCTCCACTAGGACATTTTGGTCTTGTTTGCCAAATTTTGTTTTAGCTGTTAGTTCAGAATAATAATAAAATTATCTAATGTCTAAAATAGTATTAGAGTTATCATGAAGCAAATTACTAATTACTATCTGAGTTGATCCAGGTTGCTTTCAAGTAGCTCCCAGTCGAAAGCAATTTTGTGCAGGCATTCACTGGCTACCCGTGTGTGCGTTCTTTGCATTGTCATGATAATAGCCATTGTAGCCGTTGAGAAAAATCAGGGAGTGAAGCCAACTCAAATTCCAAGGAATTGGAGTAGTAGTAAATTCTAAACACCCTGCAGCATTTAAATAAATGGATACACTTTGATGAAATTGTTTCCACCAACAAATACACTTGGAAAGATGTCATTAAGGATAAGGATGCTCTTTATGCCGTCGGTTCCCTTATTTCTTCCTGGCTTTGCTTGTATCTAAAATTATTCATAACCCTTGATTTTCCCAATTTTCAATCAATAACAAAAATCAGTCAATCAATCTATTAATTAAATAGCTGAACAGCTTATACATACACAGTATGCTATTAGGAAAAATCATTCACTTCACTTTGTGGACTTTGTTTGATCTTTCTCTTTTTAGTCATTCTTGCTATATGGGATCTTGCCTGGTTCAGTCACTTCATTATCCATTCATTGCATTTGTTATCATAGTAGCCATAATTTCAATAACATTATTCCATAATCATCACTTCTATCTGGCATATAGGCCCGGCCCACTATCCACGTCTTACTTATCCACTCCTATACAACACTCATAATATTTGCATTATATGTTTACATTGCACTGTGCCTACATATTTATCGTCATAATTGTACTCATAATTATAGTCTTACTGACTTACTGTTTAATTTTACTATGCTTTGTAGCACCTTGATTGTATTTGTGTTTTTATGTTTAATTTGTGTTTACTGGTACCGGTGAACTGGGGTGGTCGAAAGGTCGACCAGTACACTGCCAAGTCATGCCAAGTGGACTGCTGGCGATCAACGGAATCATCACTGCCACCCCCCACTCAAACAAATTTCTCACCCCTCCCAAACAAATTTCTTGCTGTCACCCCCCACTGGTTTTAACAGGTTCCACACCCTGAACAACTTTTTTAGGGCTGGTGGATCATGTTGAGCTAGTCATTTTAAAAGTAGATTACAAGCCAAGGAACCCATGCTGTAGAACATAATCTCACAACAGCTTTTCAAGCAAAAACACTATGTGTTTAAAAACTCAAGATCTAAGAGTAAAGTGCTATAAAATTCAAGTCACACTGTTTCAATAGAAGCACTGACAGTGGGTAGCAATGCCACCTCCAGGGTCAGATTTTGAATTCCCCACTGTGTGTGAGCACTTTTGCACGTTTTCCCATTGATATTTCAGATGAGTTTCCTCAGTGTAATGCACTTTCCTCCTACATTCCAAAAGCATTCAGTTAGACAAATTGACCATAGTGAATGATTACATAAATGTCTGTCTGGGTGCCCTCTAATGGACTAGCATCCAGTCTAGGATGCACCCCTCCCTTCTGCACATTGCTGGCTGGGATAAGCTTCTGGTTCCAACGAGAAAAAAGCAGACAACCCAAAAAGCTTCATGCCAATCCTTTCAGGTTTCTAGAGTGAATTCACTATATAAAAAAAATTATTGTAGAAACAATGCCAGCCATTTTAAAAGATATATATGTTACTGTGACATCCACAGTTTTTGTACATTGTCACACCAGATGGTTTTAGATCTTAATACAAAATGTACTGTAGGACAAGGAAAACATGTAGAAAAACAAAACCTTTTTAAATTATCATTTCATTTTTTGAAGGAAAACGGTTATCTAAAACCAACTGGCCATGTGTAAAATAACTCAATCAACCAATTCACTGACTTTGATATTCTTGGTTCAATTACACTACTGGATACACACAGGCTTGATTACTGCCAGCTCTGTTGAATCGAAACATAACTTAAGTAGAACCTTTGTAGTAGTGCAAAAAAGACCAAAATGTTCTATACAGAACTGTTTGTAGGGCAAGTCCGTAGGCTTATAAAGGTGATACAAATGTTGTATTAGATGTACAAATTATGATTAAGAAATAAATGGCCACCCTTCCAACTTTTAGCCACTTACACCAAACAGGGTCACAGGGCTACCTGGATCCTATCCAAAGCAAGACAAGGGACAATGATGAAATGCGAGAGAAATGGATATAAATCAAGTTATTATGATTATCCATCCATTTTCCAAACCGCTTTATCCTACGCAGGGTCATGCGGTGTTATAATTATAACCAAATCATTAATTGTGCATTATAGGTTCTGGTACATCAGTATATCAGAATACATTGAGTTTGAATAATTATAATAGCCTGTATTATGTTCTGACCATGGCTCAGAATTGGGTTGCTGCAAATGGCGAGGAGAGATACTATTTGATTTTTGATAAAGCAAGGTTAGTTGTCACACCATTGTGTTACCCAACTTTCATCTGGTGGAAACCTTTGTACCATATGCTATTTCCGATTAATATTACATCATCAGAGTCATAAAATTACCAGTAAGAAAACAAAAGAAAAAATCTGAAATGAGGTTTATAATATTTAATTATATGTGATATATAAAGTTATATAATATTTTTTAAAATATTTTGAAATTATTAATTGAGCTAGAATATCTTGGTTTAAGAGATGAATGTCCCTTGTCATTCTTAATTACATTGGAATGTTTTCAATGCACTCCATCTGAAACAGGAAGCATTTAACAAATCCACAGCTGAAGGTGTACTGAGTTTAAAACACTATATTATCGCTGTTACTTAAAATTGGGGTAAACTGTTAGTTCTACATTTTAAGAGCCTCAATTTTCAAGCTTGGAAGAAAGGGAAACGTCATTTACTGTAGCAGGGAAAGAGCTCCAAAACATGTTATGGTAAGGATGGATTTTTGTCCTTTGATTACTATTCTTCAAACACCACCAGGTTTCCTTTAAATTGCAAATAGAAGTCTTAAAGTGCCCTGCTATGAAACTGCTGAGAAAAAGGAGAAATCTCATTAAGTGACTCTGAAATATACCTCACTCTCTGAATTTCATGAATAAATGCTCATATACTGGTATCTGTCACACATCTGTTCCCTGTTGCATGGTTCCTCCCCTCTGTTGCCTGCTTTTCTTGTTATGTACCTGGTTGCCTACTAACCTCACTCTACACCTGGGTGCCTGGTGACTCCAGGTCTTTTGACCACTGTCAGTGCTCCAGGTGAGCTCTGCTCAGACGCAGCCTTGCTTCTGGGCCCCACTGCCATCGTACCTGACTGTAGGAGTGGCTGAGACACTCCGGGGGGGTCTGAGGAAGACTCAGCTTTAGGAGGTAGGAGTGCCTGAACTATGGGTAGATCCATGTCTATGAACTGAACACCTGCTCCTGGACCTCGATGCCCTTCAGAACCTGTGTCTCCTCCCTTCTTGTGCATCTGCAATCTCCTAGAACTTTCCCCGTGATTCAGGATCCCTGTGGTCTTCCTGGTGCACTGGTCTGTCTATTCCGGGCTGTCTTGTCTGCTCTGTTGTTCCCTGTTCATGTCTTTCCAAGCTGCACCGCCCCGGGCTCTTTCCTTGATGAGCTGGCCCAACTCCGGGTGCCCCTATCCAAACTCCATCATTTCCAATGCTCCTCTCCCTGAGTTGCAGAGTTCCTAACGCACTTCTTGAACTGTTCTGTCTGTCCCTCAGCTGTCTCTCTGAGCTATGCTGTCGGGCGTTCTCCTGTCCCATCTGTTCCCGTTGTTCCCTGTCTCTCCGTGCCACACCTCCCTAGGTGATCTCTCCATGCCGTGACAGTACCTGGATGTATGATGGTGATCAAAATACTTTCTGAAAACCTTAGAGCAAGAATGTTAAAACTCTGGATTTCTGAAATAAGATCTCCTCTAATTCTAATATGCTGTATTTTACATCGTTCTCTGTGCTTTCTGTAATGGGCTTTCCATGATTCCGATACTGGATAAATGTGTTTTTATTATATGTACATTGCCATATTTCTATGCCAATTAAAATTTTTTTAAAGGCAAAAATAATGCATATCTTTGAGTGTTTATTACCACGTTTATTAAAATGATTTTTCCCCATAAACAGAAGTCTATCTCCAGTACAGACAACTGAACCTCTAAAAGAAAACCAGAGCGCTAACTGCTCTGTAATTTTGCGTGCGTTACTCTACAAAACACCACATTTTTGGCTTAAGGGTTGGGGAAGTATGTACACATGCACCTATAATAATCCTTAAGGAATTGTGTCAAGCAACTTGCTGACTCCATGGCTTTTTTTGTGCTTTGCTAGAGTTGCTAATAAATAAAAATGTGAAAATAAAACAGCAGAATACATTAAGTCTAGGCAAATTTGTAAAATCAATATATACTTAATGGTATATCCTAGTATACTGTAGTGGTTCACCAATAAGCATTAAAAAGATTTATGAATACATTTACCTACCTGGAATGAAAAAAATTAATAGCGCAAGTTGATTAACTTAATTAATGAATAATTACTGAGAAATAACCTGTTGAACCCGTATATATAAGCTTTAAATATTTGATTAGTGTAATGCTCAACAGATCTTTTCTCAGATCTGCAATGTAATCTAGTGTCCATTAGAACCATTTTCCACAGGGTGCGCACACCTCAATGAATGTCTATCTGCTTTCAATAACCACTTCACCACACAGGGTGACTCTGATGCAGGCTCTTCCCTGATAGCAGGGTAATGTTTGTGATGCCAGTCCATTGCGGAGCAGTCATGCAAAGACACAATGGCAAAAACAAACATACGCTAAATAAAATGTATCCAACCAGCATGTTACAGTAATTAGAGCACATTGGAAAAATTTAATCATAAAACTGGTGAATGAAATGTGAACTCTAACCAACCACACAGCAACTTGATTAATTGTGATTTCATTTTATTTGCCATTTTTTTTTATGTAGTAATGCAGTTTTCACGTACTGTTTCCCATCTTACTCTCAGTGAAACACATAGAGGTGAGAGTGAAGAATGAGTTGGCAGTTTTTCTAGCACCCCTGGAAGATCCATCCACCCTCCACCCGCTTATCCACATCAGGGTCATGGATGGCCTGAATTCTATCCCAGATAGCATTGGCTGCATGGCAGGGAACGACCAGACAGGATATCAGCCCAAATCAATACACACGCTTATTTGCTCAGCTTTTCTCTATATTTATAAGAAATGAAGGACTTGTCCAGTTCATCTAGTACAGGGGTGACCAACCAGTCCAGCATTAAGAGCCAAAAAAAGCCCCACACTATTGCAAGGAGCCGCTCAACAAATGGATGCAGCAACAGATGCCTAATGTACTCAGTTGTGGCCACTGCAACTCTCTCACGTGTGTCAGTAAGAACAGAGCGATATTTTGACTTCAGTTGTTTTAGTTTAGAAAAAACAGATTCACAGACGTAAGTTGATCCAAACATTGCCATTAGCTTCAGTGCAGCTTGCTTGACATTGGGATATCTGTCTGCGGGCACAATTTTCCAAAACTCTGTGGCTGCTTCTCTCAAGATGACACTTGCGAAGTTCAGTGTCTTTGGGTAACTCCTGTGCCATGTTAGCATGGAGTGTGGTGAAATGGCGCTCCAGGTTTGAAGCTTTAAAATGTGAAAGTGAAGTCTGGCATACCAAACGGAAGGGTTTCCCATTTTGTTCCACAAAAAAATACAATTCCTCCCGTTCAAGTAAGAATGTCCTGTGCTCCTCTTCATATTTGCGCTTAGCTTTATGTTTTCCTGATGTTGCCATCTCCATTATACGTTAAGGATGGGATAACCAGTTTATATAAATAGAGTACAAAGCCTTGGTATCAAACAATTTCAACCAATATCTCAACACCTGACTCTGCCATGGTGATTCAGTCACGCTAGCTTGGCTAACAAACTTCTGCATACGCGCGACCGTGCATGACTTTTCTATCAGTCTCATGACTACAAAATTATATTTCATTACAAATATTGGCAACTTTATTGGCAGTATTGTCAGATATTCAAATGCATTTGGACTTATGGCTCCTGCCCCGTCCAAAATCCTTCCACTCCTGCTCCGCGGTCGCTCCGCTCACATGCTCTGCGGAGCTGCACAGAAGCCGGCAGAGAGCCACAGGTATGCCACCCCTGATCTAGTAAAACAGCTTGTATGGTCATCCCACTTTGCTTCTTAGGCTTATAAAAAGAGCTAAAATTGAGTTCAAAGATTTATATAGTTCAAATATAATACAATTACAGTATTTTGTAAACTTGTTTGCAAAACATAATTATGCTATAGGGAACATTTTATTTTGTCTTCAGGTTGACTTGTTGATTTCTGAACTATACCTTTTGGATAACCTTCCACGGCACTTACATGATGAATGTCTGGAGAATAAGAAGAACCAGCACAGTTTTTTGGGTTTTTTTTTAACCACTGCCATCCTGCAGGCATCTACAGCTGTAAAACAGGACAGCCTTCACAACTCTGCAAGGAATCCCAAGGCTTTCTGTGAAATCTGGGGAGCGTGTGAATGTTCTAGTGGAGGGGCCAGGTGAAGCGACAAGCCAAACATCTCACCTGTGATGAATTATTTAAATGTGTAAAAGATTTTTTTCTGTAGGTTCATCAGGAGGGTGACCAAAAAGGAAGGTCCATCCTTCAAAGGTTTAAAATTGAGGGCAGGAACGTATTTTCCATGTTGTTTGCGTGCAAAATAAAATCATTACCCTACTACCCTCCAATCCCTGTCTCTGATGAATCTGTTTACCGTCTGAAGAACATGTTGTTTCAAAATCTACATCTGGCTTCAGTTTCCAATGTACACAGCCACAGAAGATCACTTCCATCGATCCAGCATCTTCATAACACTAGTGATAAGTTCATGCTATACAAAATTGAAAAATTGCTACAATACATTAAAGGGACCTGCCATCTGAAAACTCGCATTACGACTGAAATAACATGTTAGGATTAGAAGTTCTTTCTCATTGTGCCATCTCAGTATTGAATATAGTAATTTTCTCTTCTGCGGTTTCAGCCAGGTAAGCTCATTATTACAGTTTACAGGCACAAGCAACTTTTCTATAGAAATGTTTTCTATAAACTTGTAACCGTATTTGTTTTATTCAGAAATTAAAAACTTTAAGTCTGTACATAGCTGCAGAGGACCAGCAGTTATCGCGGTACAGGACATGATTTGTGTGATGCCACCTCCTTCTTTAAATGATTTGAATTCAAATGTAAAATTCACATATTAGAGAGATTTTAATGGAATAAAAACACCGTCTGATAATACACAGGTACACTACATTTTCTCAGTGCTTCATTCCTGTATTACTCTGGGGTATTCTGGGGCTGCATGTAATACTTTTCTTAGAATCTCATCTTTTTGCAGATGTCTGTGGCCTCTTCTCTATAGCACATATTTGAATGTTTCCCCCTGCTGTTAAGACCAGGACATACTACATCTCCACCTGCAGCAATGCACACATTCACGGCCAAGCAAAAGTGATGTGGATACATTCAAGCTTCTCCATTTTGTTCTTTTGAAATCGCACAAAACACACAAGCACAACTGTGTAGCTAAATCTGTTTTGAATGTCGTGTGTGCGCAGTAGCCAAGAACTTGTCCGTGTGGACAGAAATTTTGGCCTGCCTGCAGTCGCCTCTGCGTTCGACTGCATCCTGCCACAATTACGTCAAAATTGCATCATTTTGTCCGCATGGCTGGTTTCACGACCACGAACGTGAGAAGTATAAACTGGCCACTGGCACAAAAAAATGCATCATCTCTACAACTGTTACCTATAGTCATGAGCCTTCAGTAACGAAGGAAAGACCAAGGTCTTGAGTACAAGTTACTGAAATTTCGGGGTTCCAGGGCTCACTCTCAGTAACAGGGTGAGGAGTTACAGCTGTTTCTCATGTCATGCTGGAAAAATTATATCTCACAGCTGGCTCGGGCAAGGCTGGATATCACCCAGAATGAGCTGCAGTTTGTGGCTATGGAAAGAGAGGTCTTGTCTGACCTGTTTGGCATGCTGCCACCACAACCCCCATGAGAAGAAGCAGTACGAAGATGATGAATTCCATTCATAACAATTATATTGTATTCATTTTAAAGCATTTTTCTCAGCTATTGGTTTGAATTTGTATTTGACAGCTGATGGATTCAACAGCACTCAGAAATGAAGTATGCAATGTAGTCATGTGTCTTAAAGGCACAACATTTAGTTATTGAATTTATATCATTTGACCATAAACACATGCTTTACAAACAGATTAAACATGCTATATACAGCTGCATTTTTAAAATGTACAATTTGCAATTGACAACAGCATCACGTACATCTTTTTCTAAGAGTGACTGATTTTTTTTACAATGGTTTACACACAGAGATAAAATCACTGAAACCTGAAAATTCATGTGGCAGATCTTTAACTAAGTCACCCAAACCACAAACACATTTTCTGCATTGCAACTTTATTTGCAATTTTATGACATGTTTTGCAAAACACTACAAACAGTTCTCCATATTACGCAACATTCAAAAATAAAATTTTGAATGATCATTTGGAAAATGCCACACCTATGTATACATGGGCAACACCCACTCCACACACGTGTAAACACTGACAGGTCAATTAAACACTAATGAACAAGAACCTCGCCTGCTTCGTGAATATTCTGCAAACATGGTCACTGCAGCACAGGCTACTAAGAGAGGAGGAGGAAGATGAAGAGGACAGAGAAGGGGAAGAGAACAAAGACATTTCCTTTATAATGAATAAGAGCTACTGTTGTGGACCAGGTTATCAACCATGGATTGACCATGAGGACAAGTGGACAGAAAGTCCAGCTCAACCTAAGCTGCATCAGAATGACATGCATCATTTAGACATTTAGAAACAAGAACAGGTGAATACTTTCCACACTATAGTACTGTACTGCTGCACTGTGTTCTGCAATACATTTACATATCACTAGGTCTGTGCTCGTCAATGAACCAAAAGAGCAAATATTTCAGATTGTGTGTATATATACAGCATATGTACACACATATCAAAACTAATCAGATGTGTTGTTATGTTCTACAGAACTGCTAGACAACCTGCTGGAAGGAAGATGGTGTCTTGTTTACTGCCGAACAAGTAATAGCCATCGTAAATATGGTCTCGGCCAATAATACAGTTCGCTCGAAATGACCTCAGCATCATATCATAGCCGACAATGCGGTTCTCCATAACATTAGCTGTGTCAGTGTGTCAATGCTGACTCGCATCTTACAGAGACAACACATTACAATGAGACAGCTATACAGGGTGCCATTTGAAAGAATCAAAGGCCTGCACTATGAATATATGCAAGTACGTCATCTTACAGTATACTGGCAACTGACTGTATCCTATCAGCACCGGGAAACAGGAGGCGAAATGCAGGCTAATTCCCCCCCCCCCCCCAACCCTGCTTTTTTGTATTTTTTCCTGAACAGAGCCTTTTCCTCTATTCCCATGCATACAAGACTTTTATTCATTAAGAATTGCTCTCTACTCTTATTTTCCTCCTAGAAATTCATCTCTTTAAAGAAAGTTTTCATCCTGCTATTCTGTTTGAGTGCTCATAGGTATTTGAATAAGCAGTACATATGCAGTATTACTGCATTACTGCAACGATCTTTTACAACAGGATTCTATACAATTGTAAAAAAAAAAAAAAAAAAAACTCAGCCTGGAGATTATAACATAGCAATGTATTTATGTTGTATTTGTACATCTACACGTTTATGAAAATGTATAGCAGCAATTATAGGTGGTAGCTTGCAAGACAGAATTACATGAAGGGTTTCCTTATACAGAACAGTGGTACTGTAATGAAGGAGTTCAGGGATCTAAGGCCACTCGCTCTGCATTTAATGATTCACATGATGAACAGCAAATGTCAAAGACGTAATCCGAAACTCAGGGTCAAAATACAGGCCATGTGCAAAACCAGTCCAGGCAATACAAATTCCAAGAACCAAATCATGTCCAAAAAACAAGGTTAGAAGAAACCAGGGGCGGGCAAACAAACAAACAAACAAACAAACAAACAAACAAACAAAACCACAACAAGTCAAAGGTTTAGCAAGCAGCAGGCTCAATGAGCTCAAAAAGCTACCTTATGAGATGGTCCTTATATCTCCCTAGGGTTAAGTACCAAATGCCAAACTGTTGTGACTAATATTCTGGTGAGGGAGGGCGTGTTCTGACTAAGCACAGCTGCAGAGACTGCTGACTGGAGGCAGGTGTTACACGTACCAGCTGGGTTAACAGTTAAGGTCTTAGTGCCAATTAAAACATACACATGAGCTCTAGGGAACCATGAGTGACTTAAAAGATTAAGATTAATCTACTGTCTTCTATATATATGGGATTGATTGGAAGTTACCGTATACTGTATTACAAAAGTATCTGATAGCCTTGTCTGAAATGACTTGATCTATATTTAATAGCTGCTTTGCCTAATAAAGGAACACCCTAATTCTTTCAATAGTTTCATGTCAAGCTGCCATCTTACTACGTGCTTTACAGCCCAAATCTCTATCCCTTTAAATCAATGTTCCCAAACCAAATACATATAGCTCATTCAATTAACTGTTTGGCATAGAAATTTTCAAATTTATTAAACCTGATGAATTAACATGTAACTTTGGCATTTTACAAGTGCCATTTTCATTTACCCAAACTTTTTTATTTTAAGGATTTCCAAAACTTGTCCTCATGTCTTTATCTCCATATGGCTGTTCTACGGTTTTCCTTATTTAATTGAATAATGCCTATTATTTCTCAGTGTGATATCATTTATGTCTTAAAACATCAACAATACAATGACACACACCACACTACTACACAAAAACACCTATTTGCACTTTTTTCTTTAATGTCTGGCATTACCAATATTATACATTAATGGAAATAACGTGCCTTACAAAGCACAGAATGACATTCCTAATTGTTATGTTAAAGTTTATTTTTGTGTTGTCTACAATGGGTAGCAATTTTCCCAATGAGACATAATGGGAATAGTTGTTCTTATTAATGAATTCTCTCTGGCTGAACCAATTTTAGGGAAGAAATTACATTTATAATTAAAGGATGCTTTGTGCTGGTAGCTGAAGGCTGAAAGTTTTCTAGCTACAAAATATGATTTCAAATTCTAATTTCTAATTCTGTGCACACAGACCCCTCCAATGATGAACTCAGCCAACCATTTTAGAAAGACAAGAAAAGGGGAAAATACCAGCATTCTAAAAGAACATCATTTTATAAACCGTTTCAGTTTTAATACTTACTTCCTTTACTTTGCTGTGTAGACAGCAAACCAATCAAGGGAAATAGTACACAGAAATTTGTTATTCTAACAAGGAGTAACCAGGACAATTCAGTCTCTAAGTTGCATTATAACCATTCTGTGCCAACAAAAATCCTCGGCAAAGAAATATACACCATACCTGGGTTTCTGTAAACATGTCAATCACTGGCAGGTCTAGTGGTGTGAGAAACAAAGGCAATGGAGGACTTACCAGTAAGAGAACATGAAACTGAAATCCCGCTATTCCTCACGTTCTTAGCCAATGATTATGTACACATGTGGGAACTATGAAACCCAAATGTTGTGGATTCAAGGGTTAAAGAGCTCTCATGGTTTCAAAATGGGGTAGACTGGAATTTTCTACATGCAGTTGCCTACGAGGTTACACAGTATCATACATTATTGCTCTGGGCAATGTTCTGCATAATCTGTAATTTCTCCTCTGCTATAAAATGTATTGTTCAAGGCAATAATGCAAATCAGGAAAAGAATACAAAGTTATCCATCTTTTTAGACTCGGATGAATATAGTCTCTGCCTCGCTTCAGTTGCTTTGAATGATAGGGAGGTTGACTGCACAGGGTTAGCCAGTATCCAGTTTGCAGACGTGCACTTTGTTATGTGTAGTCTTTTGTAGTCCTGTGCTCTGTGTAGCACCGTGGTCCTGGAGGAACGTTGTTTCGTTTCACTATGTACCGTACTAACTGTATGTGGTTGAAATGACAATAAAGAGCTACTTGACTTGACTGACTGAAATCCCATCCAGGGTAAGCCCCAGCTCTCATAAACATAATAAAAGTTGGGTATCAGTCCATAAATGCATCCCTAACTTATCACAGGTGATTGTGATTTTTCACTAAAATAAATTCAATACAACAGATAATCCAAAGAATATATGCAAAAGACTGGGACCATGGTGAGTGAGTGGGTTGCGCTTTCACCTCATACTGCTAGGGTTGAGGGTTCAAATCCTACCTCCACCTTGGCTTTGTGTGCCTGTGTTTGTTTGCATGTTCTCCCTGTGCTCCGTGGGTTTCCTCCTGCAGTCTAGAAACATGCAATTAAGCTACCTGTCACCTCTAAACTGCCTGCAGAGTATGATCGTGTGTGTGCCCTGTAATGGACTGGCATTCAGTCTGGTGTGGATCCCAGTCTTGTGCCCTGTGCAGCCTGGGATAGATTCCAGGCCCCCTTGTAACTGTGACCCGGAAATTTTTTAGACAATGGGTGGTTGGTAGGACACACAGACAGACGAGTATCTGGGACTCTAAATAAAATCTGACTGAAGTTACTGATCAATGAATATGAGCATGTGACTTTAGCTCTGAAAAAAAATTTACACAGGTCACTGATCACAACAGTGGAAATAAGAGAGTGATATGTAGCCCATTAGACTAATGCCATGGCTCACAGAATAACAATATTACCAGCTTAAATCCAGGGGCACTGGATACTAGCTAACTCTGACTCCAAGTTTTCCTCACCTGAATTGTGCTTTGGGCAAAAGGTTAGCAAAATGAATTACTCTAAATAAAGGTCATACAGTACAGGGATACAGACTAAATACTACGTAGGCATTTGGTGGGTAAAATCAAAATCAGATATAGTGTACAGCTACAGATGAAGAGTCTAAGTACCCTAGTTTAAAGAAATTTAAGATAGCAGAAGCCTCAAGATTAATACGGGTTTATTAATGGAGATAATTTTACTCACTATGCTTGAACATTCGTAAGCACACATAAAAAATTTAAATATCAACAGTTAAGCAAAACTGTAATTATAATTTTGACAGTAAATACATATAGTTCATACATAATTTGTGAATTAATGTACTAAACAATACGCCTTCTATAAATTAACATATGGATGAGCTATATAACGATTCAATAAAATAAAAACACTTTCAGTGGTATATTCTATCTGAAATGGATCATGCTTCATTTTAAATTAATTATAAATATACTGCAAGACAGGGGTGTCCAATCTTATCCGCAAAGGGCCGGTGTGGGTGCAGGTTTTCATTCCCTGAAATGAATGAATGAAATGAATGAAAACCTGCACC
>JAACJT020000396.1:0-19951 GCA_009936485.2 Gymnarchus niloticus | reverse complement strand
CCCCCATGACCTGTTTGTCTGAATGGCACTGCCTGGTCTGCAGTGTTATGAGTTTTCACTCTGTAAAAATGTGGCCAAGATTTTTTTTTTTTTTCTTTTTTTAGTCTGTGACAAGTGGAAAGATGGATGCCCAGAATGTTGAGTACTTTAGCCACAGTGGCAGAACAAAACAAGGCTATTTTACTAGTATTATTACAACAGTTGTCATTGTTACTCCTGATGGTTAATAGAGATTAACTTGCTAAACTGTGTTCTGAGCTTCTTACTCCTTCAGTTTTAAATAAAGTTTGGAGAAGAACCTCCTCGTCAGTCGAGGTGGGGGGATGGGAGGTGAAGCATGGCAGTGGGCCTGGTCAAAGGACTGCCTGGCTTGTGAAGGACGAGAGTCGGGAGGAGCGCGGAAGGCAGAAAGCATGCTTACTTTTTATTATAAACCCAGATGCTGCCTCTTCTTCGATCACCCAGCAGGGGTGTAATAGAATGGGGGGGGGGGGGGCGTTCATTATTTGGCCTCAGCCAGAGTAAAAAGGACCAGTGAGGTGTTCATTAGGGAGCCTAATATAAAAAGGGGGGGTGCAGCCGAGAGGCCTCGAGTCTCTGGGTTTGGGTGACGGCTTTCTGATTCACTGTGGAGCTGACGCGAGATAGGCCTGCATTCAATATTCAGTAATCACACAAAGAGCAAGTCATTTTGGAGGGATTACTAGAGGGCTATAAAGAGAGCTGGGTAGTCCGTGACCTTTGTGTATGTGTCAATTTCAGCTGTCCTGCAGCATGTCTGGCACAAAGTGACTCAGTGTGTCGAAGGCCCTGATCCAGTATCAGTCGCCCTCCCTGATTATTTCAACCGTGGCACACCTGCCATGTCCGAGATGCTGGGTAAAGCCATGTGCACACAGCTGGCAACTACACACCCCCTCCATCCCCAGTGTGACATCGCTATGGATTGCAGATATTGATGTACATGGACACACAAGCGCTGTGGCCGGCGGTCTGTGACGAATCGAGCAGCTGTGCACACACATACACAGACACGTGTGTGGGGAGTTCATGGAAACCCACACGCCAACTTGCTGTTCTGCCATGGTACTAATCCCCTGCAGATGGTCTGTTGGATGCCTGGCTCTCCGGCCGCAGTCTGAGGAAAGGGGCTATTGGACAAACTGGGCTAGACTCCGTTTTGTTTTTTTGTGATCTGTGAGATGCTGGGCGAGGCTGTTCTTTGATCAAGATGGAGCATTGTGTTAATGTTCTCAAAACGGAGGTGAAACATCCAGCCACATGTGCTGTAACCCCTGACCCCACTGGGTTTATCCCTAAACCTGCCTGGACCCTCGCCTGGCTCTGCACGCTCCGCTTGTTTTGGGGCATTACTTGAGTCGACAGGCTGGGATTTGCATTTGGCGCCCGTGTGACCTTTGACATAAGTAGAATTTCTCAGTCCGCCCAGATGATCCCCTTTTACCTAGAGTGGCCCGCATTATACAACAGTCAGCCAGTAAACACTAGCCTTGCTCAACCATTCCAATCAGTATAAGCAGGAAATGGAGAGAGTTGGGGTGGGGTTTGTTCTATCATGGCACATATGGAAATGAGTTAATGCCTCAGGATGTGGACAATAATTATGCTAAGTAGTTAAACCAGGTGTCTGTTCCAGTATAAATTTGTTTTACAGAATATCTAATATTAATGTATATTTTGACACTGGAATTAGTGTCACCACTGACTACAGTGAGATTAAGCAGATGCTTTTCCTGACAGATTGTATCTTTAAGATCGACTCGAGGTTAGTCGTGGTCAGCTGAGCAGTCGCCCACGTCGTCTCCCTGATGTCATCTGAGACTCCGCCTACTGGTTGGGCGAACGTCTGGCTGGGGATGTCATTCTGTCACCGGAAAGTCCTCATGGGTGAGATCCCTCTGAGGTTCAATAATGTATACTCAGACGTCACTGGTACGCTCGTATTTTAAAAGGTGCGTGCTTTCACCAAATGTCCCAGTGTATGCAAAAATAACATAGGTTTACAAATATCATGAATCCGTCACTACTGTGATGGATAGTTCTAGACTGCTACTTCAAGAGGACCTTGCTGTTAGTTCATTCACTGAGGATTACCTGTAATAGCTTTCATTCACAAGTTACCAGTTAATGATGTCAGCTTTTTTTTTTTTAATCCGTTGGACAGCATGCCATTCTCACACATGCAATGATGTACTGTTTTGCAGCTTTTTAATTGTGCAACAGGGCAATCCATTAATTTAAACAGTCTGTTATCTAAGCCAATCCCTTTGTCCAAAACTGTTTCTGAATTCTGCCACTAGATGGAAATGTTGAGCTCATACAAGAGACTTTTTTTAAAGCAGCGTATCATTTCATATATTTATGTTGGTTTAATATAGAAGTATAAAGTGATTTGTAAATGAGTTAGACTGTAATAATAACAAAATATGCCAGTACAACTGTTCATTTTTTTTAACAGCCATTTTAGATTTTCTATAAAAGTCAGTTAATGTTTATGTACCACAAAATGTATAAAAAGTACAAAACAAATAAATTAGGTGGAGATATACAGTATACAATAAAATCCAACACTGTGCTGACTGGTGATTGCAATCTTCTTGCTAGAACTTGTTAGCCTAAATAGGTTCAGGTATGACAGGTTAAAAACCGTTAATGTCTTGGTGACTTCAGATCATGGCTGTTAGTTTACAGAGTACTGCATTCTGACATTTCTTCTTTTAACTATGATTTGGGATGAAACAGACAACCAGCCCATTGTCACCCCTTACTTCTGGACCGTGCACAGGTCCAAACACACTTCAGGAAAAAAATTTATGACAGGAAGTCCATTTATGGTTTAATTCTATCTCCCTGCACCTTCTGGGATACGTTCCATATTTATCATAAGCCTGTACTGGATGAATCATTTCTGATGAATGAATGAACCATGAGTAGAAACTCAACATTCTATATAAATGGCATGTGCATTCATGTTATTTAAATAACGTATACGGAGCTGAAGTAGACCATATTAAAGCTTCAGTAGTAAACAAAATTAGAAGTGAGCAATACAGATTGTTAGCTTTGGAGGTGTTTGAAGCTGGGAAGCCACAGCATCTGCCAAACACCTAAACCTTATCGCACAGCATAATGTGAACACTGATGGTTAATCCATCACTCTATGGAGCTACTCTGGCAAACGTTAAAACAACGTAAATGTTAAACAAACAGATCAGTGTTATTGACTTTGGTTTTCATGCTTCAACCTTTTGAAAGGGACATGAAAATAGGTGAAAGTGTAACATTATTTATGTGAAAATGTGGATAAAATAATTTGAATGGCCACCGGGTATGATCAGGACATGTTAAACTATATATTATTGTAAAGTGTCTTTCCGTCATGTTGTACCGTATGTCTGCTCATGCCTGCTTTATGCTGATAGGCTTAGACTTTAAGCACTGATACATCAACATAAGATATGATAGTACATAAGAAAATAACTAGGAATGCACACATCGTCAGCGTTATCTGCTGAGGTGACGGATAAAGGAAAAATGTATCTGAATATTTGTATTAAGATACCTTAGATCACACAGGAGTGGTTCATGTGAGGTTGGTGGTCCCTTGACCCACCTTGTGAACATCAAGCTGTTCGTTTTTTTTCAAAAAAAAAAAAAAATGTGCCATTTCCAACTGGAACAGAAATTCCAGAATATTCCATGGGGCAAGCTTCCGAAATTCAGTTATCCATTGATATCCAGAGGATATTCTCCATGGGTTTTTAGTGAGTTCAGTCAGTGGGTTATCTGGCTGTGCCATCAGATCAGAACTTGCTGAGGGTGGGCAGTGCCCCTGCCTTCACCAAGACAGCGGACAGAAGCTCAGCAGGACCTGAGAGATGGAGGGAAGTAGCAGACGAGGCTTCGGGTCGCTGGTGACTGGAACTCAGTGCCGTTGACATTTTAGCCTTGGTAACTCCGGTGGCCCCGCCCACACTTGACTTGCTGTGCTCCCCGGTGGGGATGGTGCCGACCTGATTGGGAGGCCCGTCGACAGCAGCAGGGACGTCCAGCTGAGCCTGACTACAGCACAGCAGGCGAAAGAAGGCAGCCCTCATCTCACGGCTGGTCAGAGTGTAGATGAGCGGATTGAGGGTGGAATTGAGCACGGCCAGGGCGATGAACCAGTCCACCTGGTAGAGCACGGGGCAGCGTGTAGGACTGCAGCCCACGTCGAGCAGCAGCAGCAAAAAGAGGGGCGCCCAGCATGCCACAAAGACACCCAGCACCACAACCACAGTGCGCAGCAAAGCCAGTGAGCACTCCGAGGGCCGGCTGCTAACACGGCGCCCACTGGACGTCACCAACCGGTAGATGCGGATATACAGGACCACGATGGCCGCCAGCAGGGCACTGAAGATGCTGATGCAGAAGGCCACGTAGCTCTTGTCATACAGTGGCAGCACGGTGGAGCACACCGACAGGCGGCCCAAGCAGTTCCAGCCCAGGCTTGGCAGGGCGCTGAGCAGTACAGACACAGCCCAGCAAGCCCCAAGCAGGCCCAGTAAGCGGCCCCGGCCGGCTGTCTCGCAGGGCCGCAGGCGCACCATTGTCATGTGACGCTCAATGCCGATGGCCAGTAGGCTGAATGTGGAGGCACTGAGGGCCAAGAACACGCTACCTTCCCGGGCTAGCCACTGCACTGGCGTGAGGAAGAAGGTCCGGGAACCCGACGTGAAAATGTTCACCACATATGCCACACCGGCCAGCAGGTCCGACAACGCCAGGTTGCCGATGAGGAGGTACATGCGACTGTGGAGGCGCTTGTTGCAGCACAGTGCCAGCAGCACCATGATGTTCTCCAGCACGGTCAACACGCAGATTGTCATCAGTAGGGCCGTCTTGCAGGTCCCAGTGCTACGTGGCCTCCCCCACTTTCCAGAGTGGTTGTAGTGGGTGACGATCACCTCGTTCATTCCATCCACGAATTCTGCCTCCATCCTGCCTCACTTGTTCAAACACCAGAGGGTGCCACTGACTGACCGTCCAGTACTGGGTAAATTGCTCTGCGGTACGCCGGTGGCATCATCCACTATCACATGGAAGCCTGTCGGCAACATTCAAACAAAAAATACTTATGGAAACGGCTTATGAATACAATACTGTAAATAATCAAGAATGTTCATCAAGCGCTAAAAAGTTAAAGTACTTGAATCTGTGCGGCAAATACTCAAATTTCTACTGTACAGTATAACCGGATAAGACGTCAGTGTTAAAATGATCATTTGGAAGAATTCTGTGGTTACGGACAGCCGGCCACTTTACTTTAAACTTTAAATTTAGTCTCTGTGAAAGCACGATAAGTGGATTAATATCTCGCGCATTTTATTTAACGTGTATGTTTAGCAGTCGCTACATTTGAAGTTGCAAAAGGAAAAAGAACTAAATCAGGAGACGCTAAAAAAAAATCTGTTTAATGTTAGATGGTTTCAGTCAAAGATGCGCATTTAATCAACGCGTTGTGTGAATACCTCACCACTGCTTCACCTGAGGGCAAATATAATTACCATAACGTAATGAAGCATTTTTAAAATACACATTTGTTTTTATTTCTCAAAACGTACAAAAATGACCTGTAGACGTACCGATTTCGATTAACACTTAGATTTGCGTTACAAAAGTCAAGCAGAATTACTACCCGCATTGGTTTAATAATCGATGGCAGTTTACCTTAACACATAACTAACTTAATATAAATACCTGTTTTGGTGAGAATGACACATGGCGCTACATCAGGCCCTCCCGTCCCGAGCTGTTCACAAGTCTCCGCCGCGTCATGTGCTTCGTAAGCCCAGCACTATTAGATGTGTTTAATCATTCGATTTCACCTCCGTTAAAATCAAGTCGTGGCTCCTCGCCCCTTCTCGACTCCTACACATACTTCTGACAGTGTGACGCGCCTCTCTCCTCTCGCTACCGTAATAAAGGCGACGGGGCTTCAGCTATCCAAATTCATCTCAACCAATCGGAGGTAACTCACACAGCTAAGGGCGGCTGTTTCGCTTTTTAGAGAACGCGTTTCTGGGAAGTTCATTCAGCTACGGTCGAGAAAATGAATAGGAACGCGCAGCACTAGTTATGTATACTACCTGAACAAGCAGCATTGGTTACTTTTCATCTTGCATGCACGTGGGGGCGCAACTTATGATCTGATGAGTGGTCATGGACAGTGGTTCAAAATACAAGATCTCAAGGTCATGTGCTTGACGGGTCTTGAAGCACAAGACTGAAACTGGCACACGAAAAAGTAAGATTAATTTGACATGTAATCTGTTATAGCTCAGTGAGCTCAGGTAATATGAGAATTTTTGCGGTGCTGACAAATGGAATTTATTGTTCCAGATTACATGAGTTCACCCTATATGTTTCTATTGGTTTCAGAATGTACACAAACATTTTAATTTTGGTAAATTAACTTAGGCATTTGTTAGTAAAATGTCCTTCATATCTATCTTCCTCTGTTTCCGTTTTCTGTGTTAAGCTGAAGTTTCACTGTGTCCTATCCACGTTTCTGGTAGGGCTGTCATCCAGACTGCTTTCCTAAAGCACCAGGGATACTGAACAGCTATAATGCAGACAGAGCAAACCATCTGAGAAAGAGTCTTTATTTTTGTTAGGCATGTGTAGGCCCAAATTCACTCTCTCCTTCATCTTCTAAAACATTCCCATATTCTACAGAATTAGCTGCTCATTTCCAGAATTTTCCCATATTAAGCAGGAACCCTTTGAGCAATGGAGGAAAGAGGCACCCCAGAGAAAGGGGGTCATGGAAAATAAACAAGCAGGGCTGTTATCTCATACTGGGGTTACGCATCTACAAGGGTCGCTCTCATTCTGTGATGCCTCCTGCACTCTAACTGTGATCCAAAGATATGCCTGGGGATCAGGCTGACTGTTTGACTTCACTGATCCAAAGAAAAAAAACATACAAAAAATTAACTGATGACATAGCCCAGCCTATCTTGAGTTTGTTATCATTACCATAGTTTAAGCAGTGGTGAAAGATGGAGAGGTTATTTAGGACGCTCTGCAGTCCACATGGTTGAAGAACCTTGAGCTGGAATGTGTCCGAGACGGACTGAATCTGCTGGGAAAACAACACAGCTAATCGGTGTGTCTGGGTGTGAGCGTGTGTGCGCATGTGTGTGCATTTGAGTATGTGTATGCTTCTGTGTGCATCACGGTTGACTGGGACTGTATGATTGCTCTGGCGGGTGAGGCAGTTGCTCTGGAATCTGCAGTTTAGTGGGATTCGGGGGGGTGGGAAATCAATGAGTGGATGGGGGGAGTGGGGGACTCTAGGGCCCTCACCTCGCTGCCCTCCGCCTTCCCCTCTGTCTCCCTTCCCCAGCCAGGTCCATACTCCTGCACAACATTGTCATCTGTAACCCACACGTTCCCGACATAGCTTCCTCCGTCGGGAAGAGGCCATGGAGGTCATTTTGCGGTGCCTCATTGTGTCTCTCCCGCCATTCCTGCCAGACTGTGCGGTTCAGGCCATCAGACCATGATACCGTGGCATTGTGCGTCGGAGGCTCTTCAGTTCCCCACTTCATGCGCGGAGCTTGTGTGTTTTTTCTGTCTTCATCTGGGTTTCCTTTGGTTTCTTCCCACAGTTGAATCAGCGTCCTTAAATCACCCTTAGGGTGTGAGTATGTGTCCTGTGATGGGCTGACATCCTTTCCCATGCCTCGTTCTACTTGAGATAGGGTCAAGGCAACTCTGTACTGGATATGGGGTTATGGAAAGTGCATGGATGGGTATCAGTCTGCCAGGGGCATAGGAACCAGGATGATGGTGGGGACACGACCCCTCAACACTTCAGTTAGTTTTTTTTTTTGTTCCCCCCCAATAAAATAAGGGGGTGATATTAAAATGAATTGCTGACGTAGTTGTGTCCACACCCAATGCTAAATGCCCTCCTATGCCCTTGCAGACTGCCATTATTGTTGTGTCTGGTGGTACGAGATGGCAGACTTTGTGTAAAACATTCAGGCATGCATTATGTATATGAATTATTTTAGAAGGTACTGCATATCTTGACTCCAGAAAGCCAATGTGGTAATGTATGCTGAAAAAGTGCTAAAATGGTAAATAGTGAAAGAAATGTTGGAACGCTAACAAAGAAATGTACGTAGGAGAACGGACAGCAGAGACGCTGACTGCCAGCTCGAGTGGGAGCCACAGCGCAGACGGCAAAGCACAGTGTGCGGCGGGACATTATGGTGGAACGCCGGCCAGAGAGCGAGCGAGCGACGGGTGTGAATTGAATAGCGAACGCCCACTGCCTTTGGTGCCGGCTGCCACGTTTTAGGGAGCAACTGAGCGGGAGACAGAATTGGCAAGCTGAGAAGTAAATGAGGATGGGAAAAAATGTGGGAATTTCTTCAGTCAGGGGTGTGGAGTTAGGAAGCCTTGCTACAGAGTTTTCCCACACTGTGGGGAAAGCTGACTGTAAGTGACTGTGCCAGTAGTCAGCCATGATGCATGCATGTAAGAAAAACCTTGATAATAATGTTCCAAAAACAGAAACTGGATCTCAGTGAAAGCAAGAAGATCGCCTGGTAAAATCTTGTTGCCAGACTGAGTGAGGCCTTTGAACTGTCTCTGAAAATTGGTAAAATGTCAATTAAAAGCAAAATATGTTCAGCATAATGCCAGTGAACAGGTATTAGCTCAAAAGCAAAACATTACAGTGGTATATGCCATAAAAATTAAGAATGTTGTTAAAGTGTTACAGCTTTAGTCTCTAGTTTAATTCCACAATCTGGCTGTTATCACAACGTAAATTTGGAACATTCTGGTAAAAATGAAAGCACCCCCCCTTGTGTAATGTATGTTGGTCACAAACCAGCAATTCCCTAACTAGGTGTAACATGATAGTCATTAAAAGTGTATTCAGATAGGAAGACTGTCTCCTAGTCCTACAATCAGGTCATTAAACGTGCGAGATGTGAGCTCAGACCAAAGCCTTGGTGCTGACATTCATTTCAATGGCGGATGAACCTGAGGATATCGCCCTGTAATATGATGATAAATGGCGAAGAGAAATCCCCTCCGTCACCAGGAGACAGGAGCACCGGCAAAACTGGAAAAATAACGAAAGTGTTTTGATGGGACATAGAGTCAGCGAGGCTTACCTGGCAGCTGAGACTGGGGAGGAAAAAGCCCATGGAGCATAGACACAGACACAGAACACCATGGAGCATAGACACACACACAGAACACCATGGAGCATAGACACACACACAGAACGCCATGGAGCATAGACACAGACACGGAACGCCATGGAGCATAGACACACACACAGAACGCCATGGAGCACAGACACACACACAGAACACCATGGAGCATAGACACACACACAGAACGCCATGGAGCATAGACACAGACACAGAACGCCATGGAGCATAGACACAGACACAGAACGCCATGGAGCATAGACACAGACACAGAACGCCATGGAGCATAGACACAGACACAGAACACCATGGAGCACAGACACAGACACAGAACACCATGGAGCATAGACACACACACAGAACACCATGGAGCACAGACACAGAACACCATGGAGCATAGACACAGACACAGAACACCATGGAGCATAGACACAGACACACAAAATCATGGAACACAGACACATGTGTGCACACACACATGACACCGTGAGCTCATTCCCTTTGTTAACAAATACTCAAATGCTTTTCTTCTTTAAATTCAATTATGCTATTGATATTTAATTATTTTGTTTATTTAGTCATTTATTTGATCTTTTTAATATACAGCCCTATACTGAATAAATTTTCAGAAGTTGGATGCATGGGTTTTCAAATGTCTCATTATTTTGACATTCATTTCTTAACTACTTTGACTATGATGTTATAAGCTTCATTCCTCTTATGATTGGCCAGTAGGGTGACTAAGTGAGCAGTGCATTTGTCTCACATGTCACAGGTTTTGAATGTGGCTACAGCTCTGTTAAATGTAATGATGCTCCGGTTTCCTCCTGCAGTCCAGTGCAGATCAGATGACTCCAACCCCCCCCCCCCCTTCCTTTCCAGGATTGGACATGACTCTGATTGGATGACTCATTTCTGAAAATGGACGGATGCTTATAACTATAATACTACTAGCAGTATTCCTAGTAAAGATTTTCCTGGTTGTTCTGAGTTATCAAGTGCCCAAAGAACACAGAAACTGAGATTTCTGGAAGGATTATAGATTAAAGGTACTTACAAAATCCTCAGCACTTTCGAAAGTCATTTGGTGAGTGTAAGTACAGCTTACAAGCTGCCCACAAATGAAACCCTAACTTTATGATGCCACTGCCTTTTCCCTAGTGGTCTCTTGAGGACATTTTAATGACATTCATTTATTTTTTCTTGAGATCACTATTTTAAACACAAAATAACATTCTGGCTTTTGCTATTGCAGATAACTTAAAATAACTTGGATCCCAGTCATGTAAACATTTCAGTGCTTTGATTCTTCCTGATTCATGAAGCATTTTAGGCTAAAAGCCAAGGTCATGTCCAAGTGCATAGCATGGATGTGTGCATGTGTGTGTTTGGGAAACATGGCCTTCTTCTCTTGTAACCATGCCAGTATGCATTCTAAGAACTACATACTAATTCCCTCTATACATCTTTGCACTTTGTTCTTTAGAATTCTCCATATCTAACCAATGTGAGCCCCTCTTCTGACTTGAGCAAAGTTAATTTTTTCAAGTCTGCTTGCAATATCCTTTTTAAAGTGGTCCAATTTAAAGTTCTGCGTATACGTTGCGTTTACTACGATTCTGTCTTTAGCTCATAAAATGCACAGGGGAGGGGAGTGTTCTATAAATGTTAAATGGATGCACAGTTCAAAGCAGTGTTTGAAGGTTTCTGAATTTTGTGGTGATGACCGACAATGAATGGATTTATCACTAGGTCATGTAAACATGCACAGTATCATCCATCTTTTGGGTAGCAAAGCCTGACAGGCAGTGAAGGCCTTGGCCCTGCTCCATCAGGGACACAAGCCCAGTCAATAAATCTAGCATGACTTGTTCTCATTCAGCCTTGTTCTCATGAATGTGAACGTACTGTGATAGTGAAGATGAAGAAGTGCCAGTTCCATTCCTGAGACAGACCATCTAATGAGGCACTACACGTTCACAGACTTCCCACAAGTAGGTTTGACTCATAGATCCTCTTCTGGGTCTGCAGGAGTTCTGCCCGACGAGAACTGTTGCACAAATGGAGCTGTCAGGTTCTAGCACAACAAGATATTAGCATTTAGCAACAGCGCGTTGAATGGAAGAAGCAGAATGTTTTGGGGGTCTTTTGTCTTGTATGGCAAATGATGCTGTCAACCCAGAGAGGGTGCAGCAAAGGAGATATGGAACTTTTTAGGTGAGAACATCGAGGGTCTCTGTTGAGCAGAGGTTGGACTTCAGCCTGCTGACTCTAGGGCTCCAGAGGAACCCAGAGATAAAGATCTGCAGACATGGCACAAGCTGTGCCGAGCCAGGGGTTATTCGATGCCTCGAACCATGACGAAGCTGTGCCCCCACTAGGCTGAGCTGGCTAAAGCCCTCTCGACCCACATTCAAGCCCCCCTTACGGCCCAGAGCATACACTGAATACATGTTAAAGCCTTGAGCCAGACCCACAATACAGTCTGGCAGTTTGTCCCCCCCCCCGCCACACTAACCCCACTAGGCTTGTAGCTCTTTCAAAGCATTTCAATTATGCTGAGGATTACTTACTTTCCCTGAGGCAATTGTGAGTTGTCACCATATACAGAAGACACAAAGTTTTGGTTTAATGATACGTGTTTAATAATGAACATGATTCGTGGCATTCTATTATTATTCTATCAATTAATTTATGGCAGGAGAGGCATTTTGAAAATGTATAGACAGATTGCTGTAGTAGTTTGCACTGAATTAAATTCTCCACTGGGCGTTACATATGATGTTGAATTTACAGTAAATAGCAGAAAAACATGTTCTAAAATAAAGACAGACTGCAGTTATTTTAGTAACTGTTAATGTTAATGAATAATATTTTACTTGATGATTCACCTTCTGGTGTAATACTTTTCTGTTGGCTGATTCTATGAAGAATATATATTTAACTTTATGGACATGACCTGTTACTTTAAGCACACATATTGAGAACTATTTGTTTTAAACTGAGAAGTATAACTTTTGAATTTGTAGTAGGACATCATTCTTGATTAATTAAAGTGGGAGAGAAGATTGCTGTTTCAATAACTAAGTAATTTACCACCAAGCTTTTAAAGCTTCCATATTAAGGTTGATTCTTATTTGTATCAATAATTAATGTCACCATGACTCCGTTCTGGATAAGTGGTTAAGGAAGATGGATAAATTGACTAATGAATAGGCACTCATGCTGGAGTAAAAGTATACTCAACCTGGATAGCAGATTAGATTTTTGACTGTGTAACTAAAGGAAGAATATCCTATAAAAACTGGGCTGCATTTTTACAGTGACTCTGAGTGGACTGATGGTGATTGTACTGGGCCTACACTGGTAAGGAGGAGAAGGCGTTTCAGGGCTGAGAGATGTGGCTGACCACCACTGCTTCACCATCAGTGCCTGGACAGCCAGAGTATATTATGTATTATGTACGATATGTATAGAAATATGTTGTGCACTGCACTGTGCTGTTGAGCTCATAGGACTTGATATTACAATCCCAATATCGGCACTCTCTTGATGTCTTGAATGGATATAGGGTAATCGCTTCATTGGGGTCATCAGGTGGGCACCCTGCTTCATCGGTGTTTCGTTGATAGGCCCACGACGCCTCCATAGAGCTCAACAGCGCAACCTGGTGTCTCAGATGCGCTCCCCTCCACTTTTACCCAATGTTTGTCATTTTGCAGCCCAGATGGGATCCTTTCTCTTCAGCCAAATCCGATTGCTGCTTCGTTCAGCAGCTTCTGAAAGCGACTTAACGGCGTGTCGGAAGGCCTGCCCTTGTACTCCCATCCCCTTCAGAAGCCTGATTGTTGACGTGGCTACAAACCCTCTACACCCTACCTCTATTGGAAGCACCTGGGTATGCCAGCCGCGTTGTTCTGCCTTGGCGACTATGTCTGCATACCTAAGGATTTTGCGTTCGTATGCCTCATCAACTGCTGCCTCCCATGGCACTGTTAACTCCACGAAGAACAAGGACTTCAGCGAGGTTGACCACAAAATCAGGTCTGGCCTAAGACTAGATGTAACAATTTCTGCCAGAAACATGAGCTTCTGATTTCGATCAACCTGCATCTTCCAGTCCCGGGCAATCCCCAGGAGGGTCGGTTCCTTTCTTGTAGACGCTTTCACTGGAGGTTGTCCTGCTCTTATGAATGGGATGGTGTTTGCGAATCCAGTGATTGGGGGAGGGAGGGCATTGGTGGTAGATCTCCTTTCTTCCAGGGTAATCGCCAGTTGTTGTAGAACCTGGTTATGCCTCCAGGTGTAGTGGCCTTGGGAGAGACTGGTTTTACAGGATGTGCTTTAATGTTGCTGGAGTTTGGCAGAAAGCACATGATGGATCTTCTCCAACTCATTGATGTAGGTTCATGGGTGTGGGAAGAACATCATAGGTGGCTCTGATGATGAAGCTGATTTGGCTACATTCCATTTCCCACAGATCCTTCTAGGTGAGCTTCCGATGCTCCAGATTTTCCCAGCTAGTCCACTGGCCCTGTTTGGACTGTGAGACTGCCCTTGCATGTCTCTCTGCCTCCTCTTGCTGCCAAACCTCAGCAACCACCAGCTGTCTTCTCTGAGTAGATGTTGCCCTATGCCATGTGGGTTGACTTGTCCCTAACCCAAACCCACCTCTTCCTTGTTGCACCTGTCCCACAATGTCTCTATGTCTAAGAGCAGATATTGCTAGCTGAACAGCATCAGACAGAGTCGACTTCCTCCCTGTTGCCTGTCTAGAAGCAGCCGCTCGTATTGTAGTATCTTGAAACTCTGTCAGAGTCATGTCCAGCCTTACTTTGGTGCATTTGTACTCCTCTGTGAGGCTTGATACAGGCAGCTCCAGCACACCATGTCCATACAAGCCGATGCTGCTGAGGCATTGCGGGAGACCTAGCCACTTCTTGATAAATGAACTGACTGTCCTCTCCAGCTTCTCGACTTTGGAGATAGGGACCTCGTAGACCGTTAGAGGCCACATCAGACGGGGGAGCAATCGGAACTGCAGACACCACAGTTTCAACTTGCCAGGAAGCGAGGTCTTGTCTATAATAGCAAGCCCTTTGATGGTTTCTTCCCTTAGTTGGTCACTCTGGTCTGAGTCTTTAAGACTTGCGTTGTACTACCGCCCTAGGCTCTTGATTGGCATCTCCAACACCATTGGAATTGGTGTTTCATCGATGTGAAATCTCTGGTCCATGAGTTTTCCTCTGACAATGAATATGCTCCTGGATTTACTGGGTTTCAACTTCATCCTTGCCTATGTTATATTGGCATGCAGCTTCTCCAGCAAACGCTCGGTACATGCGATGGTTGACGTCAGGATGGTAATGTCATCCATGTAGGCACGAATGGGAGGTAATCGCTGTCCCGACTGCAGACGCTCTCATCCTATAACCCATTTTGAGGCTCAGATGATCACTTCCATTGCTATGGTGAAAGCTAATGAGGAGATGGTCTACCCTGCCATTATTCCCATTTCCAGTTGTTGCTATGATGTTGTGTACTCTGTGGCTGTAATACAGAATTGCAAATCTTGGAAGTAATTCCTAACCAAGTTTGTGATTGTCTTTAGCACATGAAAGAAGTCGAAGGCTGTCCAAAGAAGAGAATGGGAAACGGATCCAAAAGCATTGGCTAGGTCCAGGAATAAGACATGTAGATCTCTTTCTTCCCTTCTTGCAGACTGAATTTGATGCCATATCATGCTTGTGTGTTCTAAGCATCCTGAGAAGCCTGGTATACCAGCTTTCTGTACTGATGTGTCAATCAGATTGTTCTGTTTCAGGTAGGTTATTATCCTTTGAGCAACAATGCTAAAGAATATCTTACCTTCAACGTTCAAGAGATTGATTTGTCAGAACTGGTCGATGATTGAGGCATCCTTTACCTTGGGGATTACTACTCCCCCTGCTCTTTGCCAATCTTTTGGGATGGTTTGCTTCTTCCATGCCACCTTCATTAGCCTCCACAGGAACCGCAGGACATTTGGAGCTTTTTTGTACAGTCAGTAAGGAACTCCATTTGGTCCTGGAGCTGAAGCTGCTCTTGTCTTCCTCACCACTCTCTCTACCTCGCTCCACTTTGGGGGGCTATCATCCAACTGATGTTCTGGTTGAGGAATGGGTGACATATCTGGAGGTAACCCCTTCTGCTGAAATCTTCGGTTGTCTGTGTGCGTTGTTTTCAAATAGTCTTCCAGCTCCCTCTTAGGCACCTTAAGTGACCCACTTTTTTCCCTTGTAAAAACTCCTTTCACAAATCTGAAGGGATCCTTGTAGAAAGATGCTCTTGCCCACTCCTTCTTCTTGTGTCAAGTTCTGAGGTTTTCTGCCCTCCGCAGTTTTCCTAGGCGTTCTTTTAGGTCTGCCTGCAGGAGGTTGATGCCCTCTTTGTCCTCCACTGAGGATTTCTTCCATCGTTTCCTCAATTCCCTTCTCTCTTTGATGAGACGCTCAATTTCTTGCTGCCTTCTGGACTTAGGAGGGATTGTTTTTTCCTTCTTTCCTGCCTCTTTTGTTCCGAAACTTTCTACTCCATAGGAGTACATCAGATTGCCCATTTGTCCCAGTTTCTTCTCCCCCGTTCCTCGAAGATTACTCAGGATCTTGCTCAGGTCTGCATCAACTGATATCCATTCTTCTTTGCTACTGGATTTTGGCCACTTCACTTGCAGTCTGTGGGCTTGGATGTTCTTCTTCAAGGCAAACTGCGTCTGGCTGGGTTCCAGGTTCTCAGATGTTGTGCTCAAACTACTTTCCTTGGCCACTGGGATATTGATACTCGGTGGAATGTGGGTTATATCCTGCCACTGAGCTTCACTTGACTGACTTGACCTTTCTCTGATGAGATAATGGTCAATGCGAGGTCCCGACCTCTCCTCCTTCAAGCACTTCATCCACCCCGATGTATTTTTAGGCCTCTGACGGATGTTACCTTGGACCAGCTGCAGTTACATATTCGGAGCTCATGTCCCGCAGCTGATTTTATAAGTGCTGTGCCGGTTGTCTGTTTCGTCGTCGTTTTCATGCCAGGGTGAGTTACCAGGTTGTCAAACGATGAGTCTTCTTCCACCCCCGCTCTTGCAGACTCAAGGGGTATTTTCCTCTTTGGACTTTTTGTAACCATAAGGGGGTGACTCCTATGCACATACCAAGGCAACGGAACCTGCCATCATGGATAGCTAGTCCATGACAGCCCCATTGGGGTCTTATCCCTGCTGTCAGCTGTCTTTCCACGCTGTCACATGGTCTTTCCCTAGTTGCCAGCTGCACTTTCACAGCAGTCACTGGGTTTCCTCAAGTTATCAAATAAGCTGTATTGTTCCTGTGCCAACATCTGAACATGTATGTACTACTGTATTTATTACATAGCTTTGTATTACTTCTCTGCTATGCATCTCACTTCCCGTATTTATTCCCCATCTGCATTATGTCATAATTACTGTTTTGTTTATTATGATGTGTCTCTAGCAATATCAAGCTGTGTCACCAAAAATTTTCATCGGCCTTGGTCCTGTGGTAATAAATATTCTGATTGTGATCCTTCAGGGCCAACACATTTGCTGATTCTGATCCTACAGGGCCAACGCCATTGCTGATTTGATCCTACAGGGCCAGCTCCTTTGCTGATTCTGATCCTACAGGGCCGACGCCATTGCTGATTTGATCCTATAGGGCCAGCTCATTTGCTGATTCTGATTCTCCAGGGCCAACGCCATTGCTGATTCTGATCCTACAGGGCTGACACCATTGCTGATTTGATCCTACAGGGCCGGCTCCTTTGCTGATTCTGATTCTGATCCTACAGGGCTGACGCCATTGCCGATTTGATCCTACAGGGCCGGCTCATTTGCTGATTCTGATTCTACAGGCCCAACGTCTTTGCTGATTTGATCCTACAAGGCCGGCTCCCTTGCTGATTCTGATTCTGATCCTGCAGCGCCAACGCCATTGCTGATTTGACCTCATCCGTCCTTCCTGGCCAGATTGTCAGTTGGCCGCTCTGCACCCTCTGAAATTCTGAGCTTCCAAAGCTGCCCAAGAGTAGCTCACAAAACTGGAAAATCATATCTCGTACTGATCATAACATAGTAAGACTTTATTCAATATTGCTGTACGGACATAAGGTGGGAAGACAACACTCTTAGAGTAGGAGACCAAGTATCACGTAAACTGTTCAGACTTGGGTCTGTTCCATGGGGTCTGTCTTGGGTGTGTATTACGCTGTTGAGTGTTCTACCAGTGTGGAGCATGCTGTTCACTTTGCATCCCTTTATTTAGCAGAGACTTTTGTCCAATTCAACATTCAAGTGAGAAAAGCTTGGGACCTTGTTTAAGGGTGATATGTTTACTCTGCTAACCAGGCGAGTTGACCTCTGACCCTAACTCTGCAAACCACAGATGAAGATCCCTAACACACTAAGCTACACAGTCATCTTGAAAGAAGCACCTCTCAGATGAGCTTGTGTATGTAAGCATGTAAACTACATACGGCCAAAAGTACACCTGAGGGCACCAGTTAGTGGGGTGTCCCCTTTTCTGTTGGCCATGTGGTATGTGTTCTTACATACAGTGTACAACACGTAAATGAAAATAAAAAGGTAAAAATCAGCAAAATAGCACCGATTAAAGTAAATCTTTACAGTGATGCTGATCGATAAAAAACTGCAAGTGAATCTTCTCAGACTGTTAAATAATAACTGTAAAGGCTGGGCTAAGACTTTTACAGGTCTTCTCTGGAGTGTTACACTTGAAGCCTGTAGGTAAAATGAATATGTCAACAAACAAACAAGTAAATTTAAACACACAGGTAGGTGGGACCAACAATACTTTTCAGAATCCATATGTATGTATATTACATCTCATGTTAGATGCATATGTTGGTTGCTAAGTATGGTTCAGCAGTATATATGGAAACAGACCTGATTTAATTAAGTTTTGAACAGTTTTATAATGAGACATTCCAGTGGCGGCATGTCGGACAGGAAGCTCCCCCACGTGATAAATTGGTCATGTGACCACTAATTGTTGAAGTGTTGTACCCGTTCTCCTGGCATGATGTAGATTTTTCCCTTTTCGGAAGGGCTGTCACAATACTGCTTTCACGCTAAGAGCAATATCTGCCAGAGCACAAAGTCCAGAACGCATGACAATGACATCACTTGGAGGGTGGCGCGGCATGCAGATTGAGCTATCTTTGTGGCTAATCATGAACTAATCATGCAGCTTATTTGCGGAACAGTCCTAAGAGACGCCTGTCACATCTTACAGCTCCACCGCGTGTCAACGTGAACCAATGCTGAGTGTTTCTGTGTAACAGTTCCAGATTCATTCTGAGCAGGGACGTGGCTGTTTGGAGCCCGTGGCCTTGTTAACACTGAAAACTGAAGCTGTTTGTCAGTTCTCTTTTTTTCTTCATATTGTTTAGTTTGTTGTTCTTTCAGAAGGGTGCCAACTCTAAATAATCAACACTGAGCCCAGCAATGTTATCTGAAAGCCAGCCATAACTGATTAAAGTATATTGGTAAATAGACAATATATACATATATACATACAAAAAGCCTTTACAAGTGTGTGATAAGCTTGTTTGTCAGTGTGTAGCCAATTTAGTGACAATGCAAAATTCAAATTTGGGTTAGGGTGTGTATTTTAAAAGTCAAAAAATATTTCCCAAAAAAAAAAGGAGTCACTATCTAGCTAGTGGCTAGTTAATTAGGTACACTTGCTTACATAATTAGCTAAAAGGTAGCCACAGAGTGAACAACACGCCACAGAAGTGTGTATTTTAAATAGGCCCCTCAGCTTTCCTGTTATTTGAACTTCTTGTGCTCTTTAATAACCAGAGCCTTCTAAACAATGGAAGCCTCCAGAAATGCCTTCCTTTGAAAAATGGGCTTCCTACTTAGCAATGATGCCAAGCTGGAATAAAATGTTGAGAGTGAAGGAAGGAGCAAAAAAAGAGGAATGAAAGGACCAGCTGCTAGAACAGAAATGAAAGAAGACAGATGGAGAGTGATGGGAAAAAAGGAGAGCAGGACGTGGCAAGGCATTTTTTTTTCCATGCTGGTATTTTCATTTGCTGATTGCAAGTCCACAGGAAATGCCCACCAGCATCAAAGTTTCCATGTTGGGCTTATAAGGCAAGGACACCCACCCCTTGTCTAAATATAGTATTTTGATTAGAACTGTTTGTAAAAGTAGCTATTGCTACAGACTCCAGACCAATGTTATCAGAACTACTACGGACTGGTCACTGATATTTTCCTTTAAGCATAATCTAACATAATCTAGTTTATCTGCATTCCAATCCCTTCCAAAGGTGTTTGGCAATCATTTGCCATTTATCCTGTCAAACACACAGACAGCAGTGACTTCAGCAGCTCTCTTCAATGCTGTTCCGAATGGAAGACCTCAGGCTGACGTGACTTACAGGTCTGTATGGTGCACAAAGATCAGCTGACTGAAGAAACACATGTACAGTAACATCACGTACCATTTGACCAAAGGCATGTTTAAATTTTTTTTCCCGTGACAAATGAACCCACAGGCTCAGACTCAAAGCAGATGCAAGCTACTTTGTTAAATTGCTTAATTTAATCAAAAGCTGGAATTAAAATTGCTGGGAGAAATATTAACAACCTCAGATATGCAGACGATACCACTCTAATGGCA
>JAACJT020000395.1:0-19953 GCA_009936485.2 Gymnarchus niloticus | reverse complement strand
GGATGGAGCTGCCAGGCAAGAGGAAAAGAGGAAGGCCAAAGAGGAGGTTTATGAATGTGGTGAGAGAGGACATGCAGATGGCTGGTGTGACAGAGCAGGATGCAGAGGACAGGAAGAGATGGCAAAGGTTGATCCACTGTGGTGACCCCTGATGGGAGCAGCCGAAAGGGAATGATAATGATGATGATGACGACATTTCATCACAAGCAAATCACCCCAGATAAGAGCACAAGAAAATTCAATAGCTCAAATGTTTTACACTGTAAAAAGATTTGAGATTTGCAAGCAGTACCATTAATTTCCCATTTTTATGTTCCTTTCACTTGTTTTTTTTTTTTTTAGAAATTCAAATTTAATTGCATTATTTTTAACAGACAATAAAGTGAGATCCGATAAGAAGTGAACAAATTGCATATAGGAACCATGTTAAACGGGCCGCAGGTCCTCCCATAAAGAGTCACGTACAGTAACTGTGTCACAGCATCAGTGCAGGTAATTGGCCTACTTACCATCTCATTTCCTGTCCTCCCCTCGAGGATACGTCATCTCTCTCGTTTTATAATTCTGACCATGATTAACTGGGTTACGATAGAGAGATATGCATTCTCTACAAAGGGAATGACAATAAAGTCTAGATCACCGCTGCTTCATCCAGTGCATTCATGACTCCCAAGTGTAATCGGGCACGTATCTCCCGAATATAAAAATGTATTAATCCCGTCAGCACAAGAAATAATTCTCTGAAATCCAAACGAAATTCCTTTCAGCTTGCTAACGGTATAAAACAAAGCGCACAGCGTACCTCCAACTTTGTACATAGAGGTACCAAAAAGGTGCCATTTTCTTTAAAATGCTCTGCACGGTATAAAGCTGCAATGGTCCCAAAATGTGAGGGACATTCTTAGGAGGTCGTTTCAACACAGTACGTCCACCCATCTTATAGGTGCTTATTTGGGACAGGGTCGAGGGGGGGGCCTGCAGCCTGCAGCAGGCAGTACATGGCAATAACTCGGCATTTCACTACGCCGATGTGACAGCAAACTCACTCTATCAATGGTAATCTATTTTTGTCCCTACAGCAGTTCTAAAGAACAGCAGTTCTAAAGAACAGCTGTACTGGCATAAATACAGGTGTTAAAATGACAAAACATTTAAAGAACCCTATCCACTAAGATTATGTGATTTATTGAGGTACAAATTGCATACTTTGCATTTTGTCAATATCAGTTATGAATAAATGCTTAAGGTGAAAATAATATACACAAATCCTCTGTGTTAATATTCCTTAACTTAAGACAAATGGAAGAGTCAGGATGGAACTTTCCTACGCAATACGGAACGTGTATTCCTGAAACACTGCACAAATACATAAACATACATGGCAGATTACATCGTGGAAAATTAATACAGAACAAAGTCCAATCATTTATTCATTTTTTAAGGAACTGTACTAGTTAAACTAAGTATATGCTGTTTATTTGGTAGCAAATAATGCTAGCCTATCATATTTCATATCTTTCAAAGTTAATATGTATAACCTGACATTAATTTGCTTAATATGCATTGGGCAAATGATCAAATCATAGGCAATTTATCTAAATGTAATGCTAAAAAAAAAAATTCAGGAATTTAAACTAAACTTGCAAATGAATACAGACATCGGCTGTTCGGCACTCGACTGGCTCAGCAGTTTTTGACATCTCCACGCTGAGCCCAGGGGATGAAAACCACCAAATAAGGCACCATGGCTGAGAGGAGAAAGCAGCCCTGACAGATTTCTCGGCTTCAACAGAAACGGCTGTTTTAGAACCAGAGACACAATGTACACAAGTAGTCTCTGTGGGCTTCTCATGCGAGTTAACGTCACCTCACTAAATAGGTTGCTTCTGTATTTGTGCCAAAACATAGAACACGAGGGGGAACCAGGCCTGAAGCCCAGCTGATTCCTTTCAGTATGTTGGGAGGGAGGTTGATGACAGCAGAAAGCCCAGTGCCTGCACCTCCTCTTCACGACTGCCCCCGGTGAAGCAGGTGTGACACTCGGCAAAGTAACATCTCTGTGGCACCTTAATCGCTAGTCAGCGTTAACCCTAAATGCTCAGATGACAGGCAGCACCACTCTACTTAGACGGAAGGTTTTACGACCGCAGATATTAGGAGCCGTTCGAAAAAAAACATCACATGAGGTTATACTTATTTTATGAGGTTGCATGATATGAACAAACTACAGGCTTCAATCAAAGCTTCTGCGTTCGGCTGCAAGGCAAGGACTGGTACACCTGCACATCTCAGAGCTCAGTGAGAGATTTGGCATATTTAAATGAGCTTTATTTACATCCGGCAGTCTTGACACAAACATAGTTTGGATGACACAGGTCCATATTGCAGAAAGACAAACACAGAACATTCAAAATGATCACTTCGGCGTGGATTCTGTATAGCTGAGAGAGGCTGCAGGAGCCATGCAGGTCTGAATGGGCCTCCCCCCTACTAAACATTTACATCCCCAGCAGAGAAGGGATGACGGAGGAGAACCACATGAATAGATGGACAGGCTTGTCACACACTAGGAGCTCACCGCACAAATGAGCATCTGACGTGGATCTAACATCAGGTCACCGCTGGCACACAGAGAAACAACTCTTAACGTGGTAAAACTTTGTAGTCCACAGTAAAACAAAACAGCAGATTTAACCAACAGGTTAAACAACGAGGACTACAAGCATTCTGGGGAAATGTTCATTTCTACTCAGGCTTGAGTACCAACCTATTGCAGAAGAATTCACTCACAAGTAGATCAAAGACTACGATTTATACAAATTTATGAACGGCCTCAATAGACTAAGTGACACCAGGCTAACTCAAGTGCTTCCCCTTACAACGGTTTCCCCTGCACTTATATATTCTGAATACATCACGTCCATCACGTGATGCAGCACTCTGCACCAATCACGTTCATATACATGGTGTTCCAACCACTCATAATTGAGAAAACCCACGTGGGCCCCAGCCAATCGTCCGGCACAGGACCTGTACATGTGACAGGGATGCTACCAGATGCAGCTAACCTTGCGCGCGCGGTACAAAGACGGCCCTCAGATCCACACTCCACTCAGTGGAAATCTGAGCCGGACATCAAGGTTATAGAGCTATAAAATGGGATAATTTGTCTACAGAGCAGGAGAAAGGTCGCGATGATGCCTCACACATCACCAGCTTATAATGAACAAACTACTATCTAATTATAATGAATAATCGCAAAGTAAAATCCAGATTATTATGTATAGCGAGCACCATTAATCAAACCGTGAGTCTGTTCAATAACAGAGTCCCAAATCCAAAGTGATAAGTCTGAAATTAGTCATGAGATTACATGGTCTGTGCGGGAACATCGTTTTTTAGTAATGGCTTGTGGGACTTCATCCATCAGCAAAACCGTAGGGATTCAACAGTTAAAGGGATGCGGTTTCTCCATCTTACACAAGAAATGAAGCAGTGAACTCCACGCCGTTGTTTCATCCGTCTATCTCCTTTCCTCAGTGCTGTGTTCGGAGTTACACGCCTTCTCGCACCTGCACCGTTCCCGGGGACTATGGGAATACTCCCTGCAGGGTAGGAGTGAAAAGAGTGTGGCACCTTGCCAGAAGAATCCGTGGGCCTGGAAAAGGACGTTAAGCGTCACTCCTGCTGAAGTGCAGAGGCTCGTGCCGTCAGATGTTAGCGTGAGCTCCTCCCTACCGCACACAGCCAGCACGAAACTGCCGCCAGCCGCCAATTTCAGAGACTAAAAGTCGTCGTTTGCTAGTTCTTCCCTTTGGTATCCCGCGTTCGTGATCGTGACGAGCGTCGCCTCAGACCTCATGGGTAACCTCTACTCCTTGACCCTTTCAGCTTCCCCAGTCAAGCTACTGCTTTGTGTACCGTGACCCCTTTGTCCTGTTTATTCGGGACACTCGCCGCCGTGTAGCGCTTTCTTTTGGGCAGAGCTTCTCTTTGTTCTGCAGCCAAGGGGATTTCACAGCAGGTGGAAGTAGGTCACATTTAGGTTGACTTGACAGCCAGTAAGCTGCAAACCAGGGAAAGACACTCGTATTAGCTTAGTGGGATTGTATTTAATACGTATTCGGTTTATGGTCTAGCAAAGGCCATGTTCCTGTGTTTTTGGGAACAGACCCCAGGGACACTGTACCCCTGTACTGAAAACACAGTTATTGAAAATGGATGGATGACTTACAGTCCAAAATCTAATCAGTGTATGTGGAATGCTTTCTAGTCGACCCATATTAATCTAAAAAAAAACTATTTAAGCACTTTGTTCAAAAGAATAATCCATTCCTTGAACTTAACTGACAAGTACTGTAGTTTGTATTATTCCCGTCACTACCAGACTTCTGGTGACGTACGTAATCTGGATATTTTTAGCAGCAGAATTTAAATTTTAGCTTATGTGGATAATGTTCTTTCAACTTGTGTGCCAGAAAAGGAGCTCATTTAGTCAAGATAAGAGAGACTGAGCTGGTAGGAGCTGAGAAACAGAGGAGCCAATGAAACGAGAGTTCGCAGGACTGGAGTGTCGTGAAGCACCACAGATGCAGAGGGCCCGCGATCTTCGCCAAAAATTTAAATTCAGGTCAAAGGGCTCAGCTTATTATTATTATCAGACATAACGGCACGCAATCAAATTCCAGGAATAATTACCTTTTAGCCAACCTCCAGACTGGGTGTTCGCTGTCTAGGACTAAAGACATTAAAGACTTTGGAGGTTATACCGAATACAGGAAACCCTTTAAAACACTATTTGTTAGAACAACAATGCTGAAATATAGGAATCCAGCCACAATCCTCTCTGAGAGCTAATTCTTTTAGGTGGGAAACCAGCCTTCCATTCTCAGACATCACTGGTTTTCATTTTTTTCCCCCAATTCCTTCCTCAGCATACTCCATCTCAAATTAAAGGGTGGGGTAACTAAATAACAAAACTGTTTAAGAATTTATACATGTACATTCTGATAATGACTACAGCTCCTAGTCTGCATAATTTGCAGGCCCATCTGTTAAAACCCATCTTAAAGGCTTTAAGACTGCCCATGAGCAGGCAGTAAGAGAACCACGTCTGCATTCTAACAGACACACTGGGAAGCTTTGGTAGTGAGTGATGAAGAGATTAAAACGAAAGATTTAGTCACGGCAGAAGATGACAACAGGGTAAAGGAGAAAAGTACACAAACAACAGAACCTGAATTCTATTAACCGGTATCCATTCAAAACAGAATAAACACTTTCTGCGTACAAAAGTAAATACATTAGAAATTAAAGCACGGCGCAGATACAGAACTTTTTATACATCCATAACCTTTCGCAGTAAAATTCTTTATACGTACGAAGAAACTGCATGTTTGACTGCAAAGTCAAAAAATGATATGAACACAGTAGGTGGACTCGTACAGAGCGCCCCTCACCAGGCTGGTCATTTTGGCATGTAAAGACAAACTACACATTGAAATGCAGACTGAAGTTAATTTTAGACCTCTCTGGTTTATGCTGTAGCTGAAAGAGCAGCGTGGGGTTGACCCCGATCATAGAGGGGTGACCAGGGGGCCCTGCATTAACGTGGGATGCTAGCAGTCTCACATCTCCGTACATCACATCCGTCTGTCACACCACTTCTTCCAACGAGTTTCTTCTAAATCGCATTTCTGAAAATCTTTGTACTATTACGTCAAACTGATTAACAATAAGACACTCGGACACTATACTTTATGAAAACCCCGACTTTTAGAACTTAATACATTTTACATCAGTTAAAAATGCTGACGTAAGTTACCGTATACTTTCCAAAAGTTTGTGTGATTCAGACTTTGCAATAATGATAAATTTCTGAGAAATGGCTGCTTGCATTCAGCTGACATACAGAAAGTTAAAAATGCACAGTACGGTGGGTGCTAATTAAACCTGTGGGTCCCTGAATGCTGCTAATTAAGGCATTGGAACAGCAAGCTATGGTCATAATTATTAAGTAATCCAGTTATTAAAGAAAGAAAATATTGGCCATTGAGCACGAGAAGGAAAACTTTTCTAAAAGTTCAGTCGTTTTGAGAAGCTTATATCCAATATTTGGAGATGGTATACTCTCTAATGTAACTATTTCATTAGTAAAATTTAAACATCGAAATTAAAACAGCCTACGCAAAATAACAATCTATATACTGCTTAACGATGCTTTTTAATGAAAATTGTGAACAGATTAAATAATACAGGTATAATCAGCCTTAAATGTTTTAACTGCTGACAGCCTCGAAAGATATTTATGATGGCCATCACAGCCACATCTCTGTCTGTCTCCTCAGCAGGCCATCTGCTCTGGTCTGGTCAGATTTTATATAATCCCATAAGTGCATTAATCATCACCCGCTAATTAACCTTCAAGCCACAACCAACATAAGAAATCAGAAACATTGTAGCCTACAGTCTGTCACCATGCAGGCTTTTGTGCCGAATGTTTTAATCGATGTTGATTGACCCTGAAAGGGGGGTACAGAAGAATAAAGCAGCTTTCCGACTTCCCTCCCCTGAAGTCGTTCATGAAATTCATCACTTCATTCCACAGGGGACCCCACGCTGACTGCTTTTTAAAGGATGAATGTTGAAAATGTGGTTTTCCGGGAAGTCTCACAAGGTTTATCTGCAAAACTAATTTACAGAGTCGACTTCATATTGATGTCCTGACTGCCTTGTTTCAATCTGCATCATGATTTCGTTAAATAAAGAATGAATTCCTCTGGAAAGGAGTACACCCAGGAATCTGGGCTTTCTATTATTGTTATATTTACTTACCAGGCTCAGCAAAGTAGATTTTACTGAAAATGCCTCCACTATATGTCTGTTATTCATTCACTTGTAGCTCCAAATATGCAGGGATAATGTGTTCATATGTACTCTAAAGGTACTGCCTAGGTTTTATAAACCCAAGTGTCTTAGTAGAGCTATAAACATTCATTAAGAAACATACACTGGGCTTCTACAGTTCTAACGATGTCACCTGCTTGCATCATTGGTATCAGTCAATGTGCCAGAAGACGTCCCAAAATCATGTTTGAAATGATATTTTCAAGTACACTGCAGGTAAACGCACGTGGCCCTCCATGGTAATCACAGTCAGACATATTTCCTCCAAATACCGTTGAACTGCACACACACGCCATAAGCACAAGATGTGCTTGAAAACATAGAAATAACAGCGCATTCAGAGTCAAGCCAAGTCAACACAGGCCTGTTTACAAGCAGTCTGTTAGGCACGGATTTCCAGAATTGTTCTCTTCCTGAAAAATAAAAAGAAAACGTGTGAAATACTGCCATCTAATGGTCAGTGTGAAATACTGCCATCCAGTGGTCAGTGTGAAATACTGCCATCCAGTGGTCAGTGTGAAATACTGCCATCCAGTGGTCAGGACTAGCACCCCCAATGAAAATGGACTGACCATATGAATGGATACCTTTACATACTGATTAATTCGTAGAGTTTGTTAGTATCTGGCTGAGAATAATTTTTATGGATGGATGATGAATGGTTGGATACGAGTCATTATTTCCCCATTGTAATATTAACAACAATTTTACTAATCTCTAAACCCCGCCACTATTGTTTTTAAATTTGTTTTGATGTATTTTCATTTAGGATGGCGATAAAGGTTTGGTGCAGTATTAGCAGTAGTCTATAACAATCGGAAGAGCGAAGAGATTTTGTACCACTGCTCTGATGTGGACACTGAGATTCTCTTAATAGGCTGACTGTTCAGCATAGGTCTGGGCTTAGTCAGATGTGACTCAACTAAATTTGATAAATTAGCAATCTGTGAGTCCCTAACACGTGTGATTTAATTTCCTCCAAATTCCTAATTCAATATATAAACACATGGTACATTTCTTTTTTCAGCGGGACCGATTAACTTAAAAGATGTTTGGATTTCCATTCCGTTCAGGCAGAAATCCTATCACTACTCTTTAACTAGGCCAAGATTTCCTTTTCCTACATCACAACGCCGGCTCTAAATTCAAGACAACTGTACTGGACAACCTGCATCTCACTCTTTTAATCCATCCTCAGTCTGGAGTTTCAAGCACTTTGGGTCCCTCTGGCTGTTTGTAGCTGAACACTTGCAAACACTTGTTCACAATAGATTTTTAAAATGCAGACTTAATGGTAACCATATATAAAGTTTCAAATACTAAGCATTGATAAAATTGCCTGTGATTGTTTTAAAATTTCAGAATGCGATGAAAAATCGATTGTTGCAATATGCAAATTGAGTACTCCTCCAAACAGCAAATCATGCTGCTGCAACTGAACACATGGAGCATGAGGACAAGGTGGAAAAATGTGTGGATTCAATTATGCATTACAATGGCTAAGATGTGCAATTGTTCATCCGTCTATTTTCCAAAGCGCTCTATCCTCTTCAGGGTCGCAGAGGGCCTTCAACTAATCCTAGAGCCTATCTCAGGCAGCCTAGGGCAGAAGGCGGGGGACACCCTGGATAGGGGGCCAAGCCATCGCAGGGCGCTGTGACACACAAGGCGGGGGACACCCTGGATGGGATGCTGGATACAGATCTTAACGCCGAAATTTTAGCTTTGAGGGACAATGACTTTAATTCGGGGGAAAAAGCTATGTGAAAAAGCAAACAATATTGCCAGTCTCTTCCCAGTGAGAAACCCTTAGACTCTGGGCTACAGATGTCAGAGGCAGCTCAACCAGAAAAGCTCTGTCCACTCCCTCCTCTGCCAGCTATCCACAGCTGGCAGGAGAACATCAGATAACGTCAACCTCGATACAAAGGAACGGTTCAGTTTTTCACACGGTGGAAACATCAACGAGCCCACAGCACCGACGCCGTTGCGTCTGTAAGGGTTTCAGTATCAGAGTCAAACAACTGGCTTGATGGTTTCCAGTTCTCCAAAGTCAGGAACAGCTGCTGGGCGACTGACCAGACTGAGTTACGGCAGGACTAGAAGAAAAATTACTTATTTCTGGAAAAGTCAGGCTTTTGCATTAATCGCTTATATGCTATTTATGCTCCAACAAAGCTTCTACAATATGGCCCTCATTAACCGAATGAATAACACGCTGAAAGATGATTTGAAGAGAAGATCTGCAATTAGTTTTTATGAAACTTATATGTATGGCAGAACGTTAAATTGAAATAAAAAAACAAAAAGGGCATCACATCATTTTGGATCTGGTATTTTAATAAAAGGATACAAAAGGATGAAAGGCAGACAGCCCTCAGTCACTACTCTCTCTCGAAACGTTCAGAAAAGTCCTCACTTCACTGTAAAGAAGTGTGCATATCAGCTATACGTACGAAATCCGAGCCAGAAAACGTCCTGAATTCAGCTATACACTACACAACAGTAACATGGTCAGCTGCCTTGTGACAGCACATTTTTTAAGATAAAAAATTTATGGCAATAAGTGTATATTTCTAAGCCACCTTTGTGCATTGGTTCTGTTTTTCACTCGACTTTTATCATGGCTGAACATGTTATTGTCTGAAAATCTTTGCTGCCACGGCAGACCTGCCTGGTCGATGTCAGGCGCAAAGGAAAGGTATTCGTTCGTGCGAAATCAGTAAACCGTCCACCTCATGCGATGCCAGTCTCTTTGGAGCTCAACATGGGTAAGGGCTTATAGAATTAAGCCAGCTGTTCAATTCACCCCCTGCTCAAATAGTCTCCTTGGTACCCACCTCATTCATTTGGCAGCCCGGCTCAAAAGATCAAAACAGAAAAATCATCTACTATGAAATCATGAAAGTTTATTTTAAATATGTTTTCCTGGCAGTCAGTGCTAATCTGTTCTGGACAATCTGCCAAGATTTTTCTCCTTAATATTTATTTCCACATGAGTGCTTTACTCTACAAAATAACCAGCACCCCATATCAGTACTATACAGCTGTACGTTTTACTGAAGCTATTCAGGTGAACTTGCTCGCTCGGGGGGAACAGCGAGACCTTCGGTGATAAATCAGCTTCCCCAGCCACTGCAGCCTTATCTGTTTCTCGGTGACGCAGTTTTCCGAAGAGAGCCACTAGATACGGATCCAAAAACAACCGGAGGTTCCAGGATACGGAGCGGCTTAGAAATGGTATGTGCGTATTTGGGTCACCCTCTCTCAGGCATGTAACTTTTATAGTGGGCAAAGTCAAAAAATTCACACCACAAGGGCTGCTTGTTTCAAGGAGGGACGTACCACAACGCCCCTGAGCCAAAGAATTTCGCCTAAATCCTACCAGTGAAATCTGTTAAAGTGTATGCTTCCTAAAAACGAAAATCCACTGACTAAATAAATATAAATGTATACTTTGAGGGCCATGAAATGGACTCCTCGAAAAGAGACTGTTTTTATTTACAAAAAAAAAAAAAAAACCAGCCGTTTCCATCTTGTTCTGTTCCTCTCCACTATGAGCTTTCCGATGCAACATCACATGGCATTACAACAGGCCTGTAATTACAGCCTTGAGCGGATATCTTAAGCTCCGGCGAAATCGCCGGCTACTCCCAGGAATCTCCTCCCTTCCACGCCTTTGCGTGGGAAGAGTCCAGCAGAGGGATGGTGTAAAATATGTCCCTTTTCATCAAAACATCTTTCTGTTTGTTCTTCCGCGTGTGCAATGCTGGGCAGTTACGTCATAATTACTCTGCCCTTCAGTCTCAGTGATGCACAATTTTTCCTCGTGATTGCATGATTACTTCCTGAAATTTGACATCACCTAAATAAACAACAACAACAAACAATCAAGTACAGGATTTACTGAGATAAACAGTGACAGATGAAATTTAATGAGATGAAGGAAGGATGATGTGTACTTTTGGAGTTGGGGGGCTGTTTGCTATTGAGACAACTGTCAGAAATCACTCCTTTTCATCGTTCGTTTTGGTGGAAAATTTAACTGGACCCACTTTTGTCAAACGAGGAGGAATTTGCCTTCATTTGTTGCAAAGTGTATATGAGAGCATGCCAGTTTATTTATGAACGGACAACTGTAAAACTGGCCGTTTCTTTGAAATTCCCACCCACGATACGGAATCAATGGCTCGAAGCCGGAGTCAAAGCAGTCTCTATGGAGGCCGAGCAGCGGGTGACAGGAAAGGCGTAATAGTGGGACGCCGGCAATGGACGTTAACTGTCCATCACCCCCATTGGCTCGTGAGCCTTCTGGCCCTAGGGAGCCACTTCCATCTCAGCGGAGGCTGAGCTGGTCCACGTCCAGGGTGCCGAGCCGTGGCGGGCGGCCCATAAGCTCCCAGAGCGGCAACGCAAAGACGGATGTAGAGGAAGCAGTTGTGTTGGGGGGGCGGCATGTGACTGGAGTCTTGAGCATGTGCTAGCTGCCACTTCAAGAGAATAGCTTGCTGTTCTTAGATGGGAAAACTGTTCCACAGCTCCTCACCCCAGATCCCTGTCTCTGGAGCACCCAGAGGAGGGGAGGCAGAAACAGACACTGAGAAAAGGGATGGTCTGTTTGTAAACCAGAGGCACACACAGCGTTAGCCTCCTTTTCTGGTTAGAGATATAGCTATATAACTGAAGAGATGAGGTGTTTGGTCTTTGCATACTCATATGATACATGACTATCTGACTCCAAAGCCATGGCTATCAGTACGAAGCTGGGCCTTCCTTTGCTGTTCCAGCTCCCAGGTGTACCCCAGCCTTGTGCCCTGTGATAGACTGGCACCCCGTCCCAGGTGTACCCCAGCCTTGTGCCCTGTGATAGACTGGCACCCCGTCCCAGGTGTACCCCAGCCTTGTGCCCAGTTCTGCCTGGGATAGGCTCGAGCCACCCCCCATAACTCTGACCAAGATAAAATGAATGGATATGAGCACAGAGTAACCGAGCAGACCAACTCCCTCACCCTTCAAACCCCGTTAAAATGAAGTATGCGAGGTGCCTTATTCTCGAATGTGTGAGAGTTCCTACCTGGCTCCCGTGACATCCACGCCCACCATCAGCTGCCCGTTGATGGTCAGGAGCTCGTCCCGTAGCTTGACATCCCCGCAGCGGGCGGCGGGACTCTTCTTCCTGACCCCCGTCACCCAGATGCAGCCTACGTCGAGAACGGGGCCCCTGTCGCCCTTCCTCCGCCTCCGTGGCCCCTTCTTGCGCCCCTCTGGGTCCCCGAAGATGGGGATGTTGCCAAAGCTCAGGCCGAAGTCTTCTGCATCGCCGCGGGCCTTGTTCAGGCAGATGGCACGCACCTCCACGTCCGCGTCCTCCAGGGAGGTGGCCGTCTGTGCGACCGCCTCCCCTTCCAGAAAGTTCAGCTGGATATACTCAACCAGCTTGCGGACGACTGCCTGACAAAGGAGCGCGCCGCCCTGTCCCGCGGCTCCCGCCCGCTTCTCCGTAGCCTCTAGCCAAGCCTCCAGCAGAGACAGGTAGCTAAGAGCGTTGTCCTGGGTAATGGGCATCGTCCCAGCCTGGACAGCCTGAGACAGGGTCACATCATGGAGGCCTCGCCTCACCTGAGCTGCCGTCGGTCCTCAGAAAGACAAAGACGTCTTGCACGGGCCTGATCCAACTCCATCTTTACATATATCCTCACGGCTTGGCTGGGCTCATGCACCGCATCCAGACCCATCACATCCTCCCGCCATCAAATCTAGCCAACTCTGAGACATGATGTCATGGTTTAAAAAAAAAAAACAAAAAAAAAAATAGAAATGGCAGTGAGGCAGCCAGCTCTTGGACCTAATCTCTGAGGGCTAACTGACGAACTCAAGCCATTAGCCGTTCAGTTGAGAGGCTTTCAGTCGAGCTGAAAACGGAAAAAGTTGGTTCACTGTAAGAGGAGAGCAAAGCAATTCTTCCTCTGGTGCGTCATGCAGTCACCTAAAGAGAAAACCATAGAAACACCGTTAGAGAAACGGAACGGAGAAGGAACTGAGGAACTCCTCGATGCTCACTGCAGTCATAGAGCACAATGAGATGTTTTCTTTTGTCAGCACCCAGCGTTGAAAATCACTATTGTTAAGAGCTCACAGTCACGCCTTATCATTCGCAAAGGGGGCGGAGGATGAACAGTCTGGACCTTTAGTGCCATTCCCTTCAACAAGAATTGAAAAATATGATCTGTGAACAAAACACCCCGGCTGTAAACCATGTACTTTTTGGCAAAGTAGCCAGGCTTTCGTCATGCACGGCCCCCGCCGTGCCAGCAACAGAACAAAAACGGCTGACCACGGTTGAACTCCCCGCCTGGCCTGGGTAAACCTGGGAGGGGGAGACCACATTTTTTGCCATTTTTAGGGACCGCAGCAAAATGACAAGTCTTTCTCCCAAAATAAAACCAAAGAATTCAATCCAGCAGACCAAATGCTTCTTTTCGATGTGCACCCCAGTCCAATGCCGGCCGCAAACCAACGCAAAACAGCTAGAACTTACAGTGGATCATGAGGCCCAATAAATATGACAGCTTGATTTTGAGAATTAAAATCAGAGACGAGCGTCCTAAAAATATAAATGAGGGCTAATCATGTGATATCAGGAACATGGCTATCACTGCAGTGTTGAAGATAGTCTGCACTTTGCGAAGGCAGACTAAAACAAGCAGTACAGAGTCGTCACATCGTGGGGTCCGTACCACAAGGTACTTCCGTACACTAGATCCTGTAGAGATACAGGACATAGACTCTGATTGTCATAATGCATGATTCAGTGAAAGGCACGTGATGAAGAAATCAACATTTCATGTCAATCCCATATGATAGTAGTAAGTCACGGATCCAAAAACAAGTAGGAAAACTTTGCAGGCTATGTTAGGCCTTGTGTGATATCAGTCAACCCTCCCTTCAATTCAGGCATGATATTTCTGACTCCAAAATCATGAATTCAGAGGCTCATTTCCTTGTCTGTTTTAGTCTTAGAAGCCCGAGACTTCAATGTTTACTAGACCACTATAGAGTCTGACCAATACGCTGGATAACAGAAAAAAATCCACAAATGTGTCAGCAGAAAATCTGCCGAAAACCTGCCAATAATGTCCCTTTAAGCATTTTCGTTGAGTAAAGGAGCTCTGTCACTTGAGAGCGCAGAAAATGTGTGCTCCTTGTATCATCACGTGCCACTCTTTGCAAGTCTGGCAATGAAGTAGCTAGTTATGGAAAGTCGAGGAATTCATTATACGACACAAGGTACTCTACAACGAAGCACCAATAAAAGTTGACTTTTAACAGCTGCTCCGGTACGGCAACAGAACTCACAACAACATCAAAAGATCCTGCAAGAACGTTTCATATATTTCAAGCATAAGGTCAGATTTCTCCTTTTGTAATTCAGTAAATTATGAAATTATGATCACCAACGCAAGGTTGCCAACTTTGGCCTACTGGTTAGCTTTAAATCCTGGATATTGTTACGACCAAGTGCCAGGACGACCAGTTAGCCAGGATTTCACTGATGAGAGATTCAACGGTGGAGTGGTGAGAGTCTGCCACCCCACCGCCGGCACGAATTCGGCACGCTACGATTATGGGTAGCCTTATGGCCTCCAGATTGCTGGCTAGCAAAGATCGTTGATACACTTGTGGTCAACCCACATCCTGATTGGCTTGGGCCGTTGTCGTAATCAGCTGCGGAAAGCTGTTTACGTCTCGCATGATGAAATAAGTTCTATCCTACCGTAGCTCATGTGAAAGCACAGAGTCACGACAACAACTTGTTGCTCCTTTAATTATCAGTCACATATTGCCTCGGTGCTTCGTGTAGAGCGAGCCCATGGCGTTCATCACAGTGAAGGGTTGGTGAAGGTCTATCTTCCAAATATTGTGGTAAACAGGTGTCTCACAACTGTATGGAGGGCTGCTTTTTAATCTCATTTCTTACACAATTACATAACTCGTTATTTGATTTGGTAAATCTCATTTGCCATGTATTTCTTCAAATGACTTAGCCAATATTGATTGAACGGTCTCCACTGTAGATTGATGTTGACTCTATACGCAAAAGCTTATTCTCCACAACACGAAACCTCTGGGCTGTCAGGGTGCATGGGTCACTGCACACTTCTAAGTAGCATTCGTTTCCGTTTAAAAATACAAAAACTAGCTGAGCAAACCACAAGAAACGATGAAAGACAACATTCTACCCACACAGATTTCCTGCAACCAATCAATGCCATAACACTTGAGTTTTTAAGATAGTTTAGATTGTATAAAATTGCTTTAGTCCAACTAAAAGTGGTGCTGGCTTTTATTAAAAATTCAAATTCATCAAGGTAACAGCAAATGACACAGTCTGAGCCTCAGCACCCCAGTAAGGATGAAAACACGGCGTTAATTGTTCCGCAGTCAGTCTAGTCGATGTCTGAGTCACTGTCACTGGATTAAATGATGCATCTCCAGAAAGACCCTCTCTTTGTACGAGTGCTGAGAATGCAGATGGTCCTGCCGGGACTGCAATCTGTTCAGGGCAGGGTTACTAATCCAGGGCCGTGTCAGCTGCGAAATGGGGATCTGAGCACATCACAGACAACGGTGGGATGAAAACAAGCTGCCCAGAGGTAGCTAGGCTGGCTCTGTGCCACCCTCCGGGAACCTCGGAGCCTATCTTGTTTAATTAAAGAGATCAGCCTCCTTTTCTGAACGTCTGTGGATTGCTATGTTGGAAAAACACTTCCAGTCACAGGGCAACAAAATGAGCATGCTAAATCATCATACGTGCTACCGAGGCAAGATTGTGTCAAGTCATATCAATTCATCATATCGAACACAAATGATACTTCACACTAAATGCAGGCAATTTCAAGGTCTCTAACATTCTGTCAAGCTATTTTATGGTACACTATTATTGCAATTATGTTGTTCAATTTCTGAAAATATTTGCCACTGTAATTGACTATTCCTTTTCTACACAAGGGTTACAGGAATTACTCCACCAAGTGTAAGCATCACTCACGTCAGAAGAGTCCGTTTGTACATTGGTTGCGTGTCACGTGTCATCGGCACTGTCGTGTCAAAATGAAAAGTGAAACAGCAGTCGATGTGGACTGTCCAGTTTCACACAGGATTATAGTCTCCGCAGTACCTGGGTATGGTGGTTAAGTAAACCACTCATCGTGAGGGAAAAGTCACTCCCCTGAACTCACACCCCCAAGGCGTGTCATTTTTTTCCCTTGAACTATTTTTGAAAGTACAACACGCCACACCAGAAGAAGGGACCACAGATGAAAAAAAACATCTACCAACATCCATACTACTGAATCAAGGATACTTGGTTGAGAAACAGAAAGGGAGTCAGTCAGAACAGAACATTTACCTCTAAGCATTTAGTATTATTAATTTAATACTAGCATTCCTAGCTAATTAATTTTTAGCTTCACTTAGATGAGTCAAGTTGTCACCAAACCCTCTGGCTGACCTGATCTACACAGGCAGCCATTCAGGCTTACTTTACTTCGATATGGCTACCTGGCTGGGGTGAAACCCTCAGAACGCAGTGAACGAGCAACTCCTAAAGCAGGCCTCCATCGCAGCCCCCTCGTCATCTCCATGGAGACAAAGTTGGACCCCCATTAGACGAGAAATGCTTGAGCTGGATTTTAGGGCATCCGGGGCCTTAATACCCAGACATTTACAATCCCTAATCAGTAAGTCGTTGGATTGGCAAGGTCTGTTGCAAAACAAAAACGCACAGAGGAGAACATGGGGTATGCAGTTCTGAAAACACAATAAACATGTGTTTTTCATTATCAGAAACCTCAGCTACATCCATTTTACACAACCATTAAGCAAACTGAATAAACACTCATTGTGCAGTATTGCAAAAAAAAAAAATGGACTGAATTAAAAACCTGTTATACATTATTTGACGTAATATTCTAGCAAAATTCAAGCAGTATATGTAAGCACATTTCAAATTTTAAAAGGATTTATTTTGGATAACACTTTCTTAATTTAAAACAGCCCATATAACCATAGAAATGCTTTTTCGCTGTAAACCGGTCCGCAAGTCTGGAAGGGAATTTCACTCCGGACTGGACACACTGACTTCAGTTACATGTGCTATTCCTGCAACAAAGATCAAGCCTCGATATCCATAGTCTAAGTGCAGCCTTCAGCACAACGTTCCCAGCGTGCTCTCTGGAAGAGATTACGAAAGCGATTGGCCTGACTGGATAAGGACCCATGTTTATTTATGCATCTTTCTCTAATTGTTTGGCATTCAGCTGTTTAAGCGTGGTGATCTTGATCTATTCATACGTATTTTACTCAAATATGAGAGTCAACCAACAGTCAACATTGCAACTGTTCTTACTTTCACGATCAAACGAACCAAATGGATCACGCGATTACAACTCTGTTTAAAAAAATAAGTGGACACCTCATCCAAGGTGTACCCCAGCCTCGTGCTCCATGCTGTCTGGAAAACCACTGAATGGATAGACAAACCAGAGCCAAGCAGACAACAAACTGACATAAAGAGGAGAGAAACTCTATAACTCTAACATTGGATGAGAAATCCTACGTTTATTTTCAAGTGATATTCTTTTCCAACATGTAAAACACTACATACCTGAGAACCCAATCAGCAGAATAGCATTGAAGAGTCATTGTCAAGTCTTGTCAGTAACTGGCCAATGTTCAGCAGCAATGATGCGGACTTAACAGCTTTACCACTAAGAAGATACTAACCTTCAGTACAAAATTAATCCAGTCAAACACCAATGAACATCTTGTCACCTTATCTCCTTCTAAAACTGCTGTTCTGAGCAATTCAGTCCTCAGTCTTTCCTGCCGTAAGATAACAACGATTCAGCGACGTGTGTTGGATCATACAGTGGGCCGATCCATAGTGAGCATCGGAAATGAACTGCTAAATAGTAATACACACATTACTCCCCCACACTGATTACATCATCCTTTACTATGTTGCAAATTCATAATTTCATAATCATGACTCATAATTTGACAAATTCATGTAGTGTAACTTGATATTTTCAGAGTATTAAAACTTGAACTAACTGATAAGCATTCATGCACCGTGCCTTTAAAAGCATCACAGCTGAAAGCAAAATTTCAAAGAAAGGCCCGGCCATCGTGTGGAATTTCAAATGAGATCACACAACAGCAAACATGATCCATGATTTGATTTGGAATCCAACCGTGTTCAGTTACAGGAGTGAAGGAAACATTTTACTGTCTGTGTGATGTCTTGCAACAGCCCAAACCTAAAGGCACTAAATATTCAGCTTTTAATTGTCTTAAATCATTGGTCAGATAATTCCTGACTCCTGAGACCTGTGACACCGTTTGCAGTGTACTGTTGGGAGAAAACGCTGGAAACAGGGAAATTCACTCACATAGCCTTCTTGTACACAAAGGTAAAATCATGAAAAGATTTAAATATTTGATATAAAATTCAAACACAAGATGTTTTTCCAACTACTCATCAACTATTTGAAGCCATCAACACTGAATGGAACAACATTGACTCCTCTTTCTGTAAAAAGCTGTCTGCAAGATAAACCAAAGCGATCCCATACTAAGTTACTTTATCTGTCTAATTTCCAGATCAATTATTTACTGCTGAAACCCTTAAAAGCTGAAAGTTTTGCAATTTTGGGTTGGGCCCATACTTTTTTGCCCAGGAGTGTAGACTGTAATGAAAACCAAAGAAATGACCGGGAAGTTCTCAAGATAAGGTTTAAAAAAGTTTACTACGCTCCCAGAACTGCATGCAGTTAAAACCAACATAACGAATACAGTGGGAGAACTCAGAGACCACCAAGACCTTCCTATAAAACTGAGCATCCAAACGAGATGAGTAATTATCACTGAAGTGACTATGCCAGGCACAGAGCTTTGGCAGATGTCTGAAGAGAGAAACTACCCAAATGGACGTGCATCCTGTCCAGCGTATCCTCTTGCCTGTGCCCTGTGCTTCTTGGAGTAGGCTCCAGACTCTGTCCTGGATAAGTGGTTATGGATAGACCGATGGATGGATGGATGGATGGATGGATGGATGGATGGATGGATGGATGGATGTCCAGAGATTAAATCTCTCTTCACAGATTTGGTAGAGTGTTGAGATTTCAGTCTTCTGAAAAAAACTCAATATTACAATCATAGCTGGAGCTTGCCAAAAACAATATGGCAGATGGTATGGGCTGATTTTTCAGTCTGATGAAACTGAAGTTCGGCCATTTGGCATGAAAGTGGAACACTATATTTGCTGATAAGCCAAAACACGTGTGATTCTCTAGGTAACACACTCCCTGTCACCAAGCACATTAGTGGAGATTTGATGCCATCAAGTGGTCTCACAGCAGGTTTCCATCAAGGGCTAAATGTAGAGAGCCAAAAACAGGCAAACCTGTTTTAGTCAACAACAGATAGGCGTTTATAGCAATGACTCGTGTCCCAAAAGGGAAATTACCCAAAACAAATGACAGACACTTCAAAGGAGTGGCCTAAAAACAAGGCCACTATTTCAAGTTAGGCTCCAGATCCTAGTGAAAATCTGCTACTGCAGGACCTGAAAATTGCTGCCCACCAAAGCTTCCTGTTGAACTTGGCAGAACTGCACCAAACACGTATGGATGAATTGGCAACGCTCCTAAGACATAAATGTTCCAAGCTCATATGGACGTACCCACACTGCGATGCTGCCAGATGCATTTGTGCAAGAGAGGGGCCCGTAAATAAGACATGGGAGTCTTTAATTTGTTGGACAGAAAATATTCAGCATTGTATATCATAAATATACAGTGTATCTTATGTAAACAATGCAGTTAAAAGGACAAAAGCCATTTCAGTGGAAAACGAATCCACAAGTATCATTTCAAAGGAGATGTCAGCAGAAGCCTTTCAGTAGCAACACAGGACACAAGGCTGGGGTACACCCTGGATGGGATACCAGTCCATCACAGGACACAAGGCTGGGGTACACCCTGG